>DWHP01003600.1:0-13247 GCA_018247895.1 Parnassius honrathi
AATCTATTATATGATATTTTATATATAATTTTCACTTATGTTTATATGTATGTATTTAATATTTTCTATTATTATTTTGTATGCCCCCCTCTATTTTAACTTTTGTTTGCATCAGTTTTCTACGCAAAGGTTGTCTGGAAGAAATCACTTTCAGAGTGATAAGACCGCCTATTGTATATATTCTAATTTCGATTTAACTGTACTTGATGTTTAGTATTTTGGTGTACAATAATGATTAAATAAATAAATACTGTATGTATGTAAGTGTAGCAGACAAAAGTTCTTACAACGTGTTTTCCGGAACATTACTCAATAAATATTTACAAACATTGCAGTAGCACATTATGATGATGTAACCGTGGGAGTCGTAAGAGGGACAGAGGGAAAGAATTGGGACATGGGCAGCAGAGGCTTCCTAATAGCGACTAAAAGTAAAAAACTGCGGTTGCCAACCCGCTTACCGAACGTGGCAACTATGGCAAATCTCCTATGAGGCAATCTATGCTCTCCCCTATGTTCAGGCAGTGGACATTGGTAGCCTGTAACGGTATTATGAATATAAATGAGTTGTATACTGGTGGCATACATAAAATGATTGTCTTTATGAAAAACGCAGATAATGCAAAATAAATACGTTATGTACCTTAATATCCATTGAAAGCGTAATTTCCATAAACGCCGCAAAGCTGACACATAACACAAAGTGCTTGCGTAAACAAACTTTATGAGCGATACAATCGTTGCTTCCTCATTCACCATTCTATCGGTCAAAAACCCTCATGGAATGGTACGTTTATTAAATCACATTAGAGGTATAAACGATGACTCATTTACTGTGATTCATACACTGACAGTACGATGTTTATATAACATGGTGTCACTTAGTCTCGACGTGAACGGTAGTGGCTTTTCGGCGTACTTTAAGCACCTTGAATTGTTTCGTTCGTCAGTTTGATATTCTGATTGGCAATATCTGTGTATTCTATTGTATGAAACTTAAAGAGTTCCACTGCTTTGCAGACGCCTCCTTTCATGTCATCCATTTTCATTCAAAAATGTTTTAGAATTTTCAGACACGCTACGATACGATATTTTCCTTATTCACCAATCACGTGGTAAAGAAGTATTAAAAATTTTTTTACTATTAAAAACCAGTGCTCGACAAATATTCCTGATGATTAATGGTGATGCCGCCAAAACGGTAAAGCGGACTAACTTAGCTTAAAAAAACCTATTTACTCTTGCCTTGAAGATACACACATATTAAAATCGGATGGAAACACAAATGCTGGCAAATTGTAATTAAACATTTCAATGGTGCCGGTGAAGCTTAAACTCAGGTCACTCACGCGCTAAAAAGTTTAACTCGTGCGTTCTGTCTGTAAGCTACTACCACGGTTCAATATACCTACATTTCGACATCATATCTATATTAAAAAGTATTTTAAATGTTCTATCTTATCACGCGACATAATTGACCTTTATGCTAAATTTAATTAGAACCCGCTTAGCCCTTTAAGCGTGATATAACTCTTAACTGATATACATGAGTCAAAACAGACCCGGAATAACTCTTGATCGATCGTAAGTCTACATTAGTTCGATATTCACTCGCACTGCGCCCTGTATTCCTCGGTCGCACAGAACACTACAACGCAAGTGCACGCGCGTCTAATTTCCGCGCAAATTTTCGGAATTACGTACGCCCTCGGCTTAGATTTGACCCATATATACCTTAAGTGTAACTTTTTGTTTCGTAGGCGAAGTTTGAAAATATCGTAAAATTAAGAAGAACGAATACTGCAGTGGCTTGATGAGTGTGATAGTGACTCGGACTATGGGAACAACTGCATATTGATCACGACTCAGTGTCTGAAATAAGTGATTTGGACGATAACTCGGAGGAGTCATCACGTTTTGACACTGCGAGAAGTTTTGCTGAGATTGTTCCACAAAATGGCGAGCTCATTCATGGTGAACCACTACCACTGCCGCCACCACCACCACCACCACCATCACGATCACATGGTTCAACCAGAAGTTACTGGTACGTAAGTAATCAGTTTAAATGGTCGAAGACGCCTCTATATTCTTCGAGAAATCGACGTGAAGACATTGTTACCCAACTACCTGGTTTGGCAGGGGAAGCACGTCGAACCGACGTCTCCACGGCAAGCATGGGCATCCTGTTTACTTACGACCTAACTGGAAAGATCTTAGAATTTACCAACAAGAAAGTAACAGACCTGTCCTCGAACTACGGAGATACATTATACGTTGTCAGATTTGTTTGTCCTTCGAAAAAGGAAGAATAAAACTAATATTATTTGCTCAAAATGTGGTACATACACAAACATGGTGGTACATATGTAAAGTCCACTATATTATGCTTGTAACATGTCAAAATTGTATGTAACTTTATATTTTTTAATTATTTCATAAATATTGTTTTCTAACGTAAGAATATTGCAGTTCTTTTAGTCGGAAATTTGACTAGAAATTATGATTGTTATTTTTTTTTGTTTTTGTTTATAATAAGAAAAGTGAAGTGATATTATTTTTCCAGAAGTCTTCATTTTAGTTTAGTAGAGGAATTATTTTGAGTTTAAAAGATTTAATTTGGATAAAACTTAAATTAAATTGGCCATGTTTTTTTCAACTATAAAAGTGTGTCTTCTTGAACATTTGTGTTTTATTGTGTGATTAACATAATAATCAAATAATTTCAAACTTAATTTACATAAATAATAAGATAAATAAATAAGAAAAATGTTTCATAAAAATGTAGCTCGGTCAAATTAGACCCATGTATACCGCTTACGTGGTTAAAAGTATGTATACCAGTTAAGGGTTAAGGACAAACACAATTTTTTTCCTAATAAGCCCACGAAAGTCCACTGCTGGATGTTTACCATCGTATAATACCGAGAATATTAGGCCTAAATCGTCTGCTTGACAGGCGAATTTACGGTCGCAGTACGAGACGTCTCACACTTTTGAGGTTGCTTGCACGTACGTAAACGAGATGGTTTTGTCTTACAGTAGATTTTTCTACCATACCCCATACCCAACTCCAACGGAACGAAATGAAGTAATAGATAGACCGCTACCACACGCCAAATAAACTTACTTTTGCATTTATAATATCGGTAATGTTTACTAAGTGCATGTTGGATGATAGAGATGTAAGGCAATTCAATATTCACTAGATTTTTTGGCATTTCCCTCATTCGATTTTCCCGACACACATGACTCAACCGACGCCACTTTATGGCGTATATCTTCTATGAATGATATTTTAAGCAATAGTAATCTTATAGGTACTACTTATATACAAAAAAGGAAAGAAAAAACTCTTGTTCAAGTATTCTTTTTCTTTATACGCGCTCTTACGCATTTAAATCATTTGAATGTTATTAAAACCCATATTTTTACATTGCTATAAAGTTTAACGACCCGCTAAGTAGTATTTATCTTCGTGCGTCACATAAGATAATACAAATCTTTGTTATAAAGAGGAATATATCATCCTTAAGAATACACATCACGGTCAGTATTAAACTTAAAAAAGGTTGAAAAATTAGAGATGCTTTTCACTTCTTTGGAGAACAAAGATGTAAAGATACTAGCTCTCGTAACTTTCAAAGCGTAGCACAGAAGTGGCTACACCGCATCACTGTGTATCGGAAGTCTTAATATTTTTCTGATGTATGGTGAAATGTGGTCATAAATTCTATTACGCCTCCACGATACTATAACTGTAACGATAACTAAAACTTAGTTGAAAGATAAACGGAACTTACAGTAACCAAGAAGCTACCAAAATATTTTACATATTATAATTCTTTTATTGGATTTATACGTTACCGTTATACATTATATCAAAAGGTGAGAGATGATACATACTTAACAATAAAGTTTGACGATAACATTCAAACTGTAGGTGATAAAGATGTAATTATGGGCTTTATCAATGTTATATACCCGATTTAGTGTTATCGCCGAATGCTGCTCTTTCTACGTAGAATATATGAAATGTCCCTGTCCCTGTCTAATATTGCGGCTATTACAGTATATTGAACGACAAAAAAAGATACCGAAATTGAGATTATTTTGTGTACGATAACATTAGTATATTACATCATTAGTACATTTTTATTTATTAAGCAAAAAATGGAAGGTATCTTTATTACCTAATTTTGTGCTAAATATAGTAATAATAGACTTATAATTATAACTTAAGAAAAAAGAAAATGGCTCGCTGGCTATAGCTACTTCTTTCACCGTACACTAAATTTCTGTGAATTAACTCTATCAAATAAAATAGATTCATAATAAAAATCATTTTGTACTTACCAAACTTTTAATATATTGAGATAGCTGCCATGCAATCACTTGTATCTAATATTAAAGAGGGTTGATGTTTATAAAGAATTGTATTAATACATGCATATTTATAATTAATATATTAAAAAAAAACCACAATATTTTTATGCTCGGACTGATATCTGTAGTAATGGCTAGGTCATCTGTGAGGTCGGTAGCCTCATATGATATACCGATGGGTCAAATATGGGCCTCGACCTAGGCTTTGGAATTTATGGAGAACGCCCCAAATTCAAACTTGTATGAATTTAGGTAGATAGAAACACCTCTATCTTCCCGGCAGAAATTTTTGCCGTACTTCAGTGTGCTGAAATCAATCTGCAAAAGCAATACGTCAACAAAAAAATTATATAAACTCTAATAGTCAAGCAGCACTGCTAGTCCCTCAATCCTCTTAAAATTCCCATGCAGTCGCATGCGCCCGTCAAATCCCGAGCGGTCGCACGCGACCGCCCCTACCTACAGCACTTTAAACCATTAAAACTTACATTCATAGACTACTTTTCTGAAAAGAAGTTTGCATTATAGAATCTCTACAAAATTCTCTATTCTATAATTTAAACAAAATTCAGTTATTAACTGAAATAATCATTACAAAAATACTTTATTGTATTTTAATAACTACATACCAAGCGGATGTACGTAGCGTGAAAATTAGTATTATTTCTATACATATTACTCGAAATTATTTACGTTAAAAATATACTATATCCACACAAAAACTTTCATAACAATTTTATAGTATAAAAAACTGTTCTTAACTTAGAAAAACGCAAAAATCAACGCAACAAAGTACTACAATGATCACTCGACAATCACGCACTTTGAATATTGATTAGAAATGAATATCTATAGACTAACTGAATTTTTATTCAACTAGAGAATAGAAAATTTCATATAGATTCTTTAATGCCAAACTTCTTCATAGAAAAGTAGTCTTTAAATATAAGTTTCTATGGGTTAGTGCTGTGGGTGGGTGCGGTCTCATGAGACCGCTAGGGATTTGACGGAATATGACTGCGGTCTCATGAGACCGCTAGGGGATTAAGCGGCTAGAGCTGAGGTCAAACTTAGTGAACTCGAAGCTAGTTAGAGACTGCGTGAACCGTCTAAACACCCGGGGATGTAACAACGGGGTCGTTCCGGGTCACGCGGGTATTGCAGGCAATGAATTTGCTGACAAGCTCGCACGGGAGGGCTGAAAGAGTACACAATTTGGACCCAAAACATTTTGTGGAATCTCAAAAAGCCTAGCCCAATTGAACCTTGAAACTCTTTATCGCAATAAACCACTTAGGATCTGGTCTGACATACCAGGCTTAAAACATTCTAAAACCTAAATCCGGGCTTTTGATTGTATATTCGCTTCAGAAGCCCTGGCATTCAATAAAAATAAATTGCGCATTCTGGCAAAAGTCCTAACTGTTCTAAAAAACACATGTCCATCCTGGGACTGAGCAACTCAAGGATGTGCTGGTTATGTTCCCTAACGGAAGAAACGCCTCTGCACACCCTAACTGATTGCGGACCCTTAATGCGAAAACGTAACACTCATTTGGGAAATTATATACTCCGCCCTGAAGAAGTGAAATTGCTTACAGCTATAAGCAACTCCTTCTATTCATTGAAGAAGTAGGGCTTAGCAGTGAGCTATAATAGCCATAGCAGCGATCACAATAGATCTTTTAGGTCGCAGTGATACTGATGACGCTGCTCGTACATAATTAAAAAAAGCTGTAGTACACACAAAAATCGTACTAATAAGACAAATTATTACGATTTCTGTGGTGTCTTATAGAATAAGAACGTTATAATTAATTCTTAGTAGTTTAAACATAAACAAGTTCGGAGATAATGTTTCAGCTTTGTGTTTTCACTGTATCTAAACTTTCTAAAGAAACCCATTCAAGATACTTAGAAGATTATTCCTTTAAATGGGTGTAATTTTATAAACTACAAAATTCTGCACCGCTCTTATAATTCGAATAGTCGCAGAAACATTATTGGCAACAAAACTAACTGGACATTCTTTGAATTCCAATGGAGTGTAGTCCATAAAAGACGTACAGGTTAACGTTGCATTGCAGGTACAGCAATGTGGGGTCGAAGAACTCTGAACCGATTGTTTTGCGATTAGGGGACCATTGACCCACCTCCGAACCGCATCGGAGTTAAAGGAATGCCACGTACTGGATGATTTGAAGGTCGTTTTCAGCTCCGTACACACTCGCAACAATGTAATGTAAATAAATACACTTTAACACTTATTACTTACCATAGTTTATAATGCATTTTAATAATGTGAGCACTTTTATTAATTGTGACTCGAATATTTGTAAGCATTCTGTGGGAATATGTGTTAAACAATAAGTTAGTGTTTAAGTAATATAACAAATACGTAGTCATTTACAATATGGAGGTCCAAACTCCATGTTACAAAATCATCTGCGTAGCCAAAGCCACTCTAGGCCATAAATTAATTACATTTATACTTTTATAAAATGTTAGATTAAATCTTTTAGTTCGTTTATTACCTTTACATGTGTATGCGTTTTGCAATTCAATTTTTAATAACACTTCAATGATAAGTAAGAACTAAGCAGATTTTTTTATCAGGTAACCTTAGAGTATTTATTAGCAATCTATACTTATTTATTCTCTAAGGTCGTAGCAGTCTACTGCTAACTTGACGTGGGGGTTTTCACATTAAAGAAAGGATTTCGTTATCACCGCGCACCAAATAGGTCTGGATATTTTAGTTTTAGCTGAACGATATCGTTCAGCTAAAACTAACATAACTAATCATGTGATTACACTGCCATCCATCGAAGGCTATGAGGTCTTTGTGACACATTAGATAGTGTCATGACCCGCGCAGGAGTTGATGGATTCTCTTTTGCCGCGCCGCCAACTCACAGCATAATCAAATTACAGTTGAAATGATGTGTTTTTGTAGTAGAAGTATTCTGACAAGCTCCAAGTTATTATTCTACTAACTAAACCTTCTTATGAATATTGCAGACTCCAATGTAGGCACAATGTAACTTCTAGTAGTTTAACGGCTGTGCAAACGTGCCAACAAAACAGGTGCGTCGTATAATACCCCGCAAGTATTCGGTAAATACAAAGATGATGTCACAAACTTATTATCCGTCACATTGAAATGGATAGCATATTCATTCGCAAATGTTTTTTTATATACAAAGCCGATAAACGAGCACCCACTTTAATTAGGGGTAAGTAGGGGCTTCTACGGTTCCGATACGGACACAATTTGAAATTTGGAGGAAGGCGTGCTGTTTCGGTTTTAGTATTCGATTTTTCAGTATCGATATTTCGTCGAGATCTACGCGAATCCGCATTCAAATCGTAGCGCCGTAAGAACCGTAGTCGTTACGGTAAGTGGATGCTGTTGGCATAGAATCCTACGTCAATCCTCGATAAATAATTAAATTCCAGATTCGTTTATCGCAGAAGATGTAAAATGTAGTTAGAAGATGCCTCGGTTACAGTAAAAAAGGCCTCCGATTCCCGTCCTTCGCTAAAGGAACTTACAGAATACTAGCAGCAGAATAGCAGCAGCATTTTGCTTCTATTTCGAGCAAGTATTTTGTGAGAGCGTGGTCCTCTTACCGGTAAAATCAAACCATTAGCGCTGTGGCCATAACATAGCTGTAACGCGACCCAACCTCATTCAAATACATCACAAGTGTGCAATGATGTTAATAATGTGAGGCCACGTTTGGCCATGATGCCACCTGATGTTATGAGGTGTACAAGGTATTACCGTAACCTATACACTTGACAGACATTGACATGTCGACACTGTACAAAACAACGTACTAATTTAAATACTAAGCAGTATTTAAATTAGTACGTCGTCCATCACATCACATCATGGTATTTAATGCCTGGCAGATAAAAAGATGGATATTTTGCTACCTATATTGACAGTTATACTAAAGAACGCATACCGCATTAGCGTAATTTCACTGGCATAAATGGCGCCTATTCGACTATGATCTATTAAACTACTGTTGCTGTTGTAAAAACCGAAGTGATAATATTTCTTTCGTCATACACACCCTTATACTGGGCTAAATAAGAGCAAATATACTTTATATTTGTTCTCAAAATATCACAACTCCCACTAGCATATGGCAAAAAGTAGTACAATGGTAATATCATATTTTAAAGAGTCCCATCATCAGTGCGAGGCTATCGACTGCCACAACAACTTTCTTGCCAAGCGCAGAGTTTGGGAATATCTTTAATAAATGAATGCCAATTGGCACATTCGTATAATAAGCAACGTTAAACTTATCATTACGCATTTATTATGTTGCGTGTGTTATGTATTTGACTAAAATTATTTAAATGCAATGTTTTTCGTACCTTCTAACAATTATAACAATTACATTAGCCCGTACATTGTAAGAATATTAATAATTGATACTTTTTTAGGTTAATGATGCATGAAATTGTTTCCACTTCACGCATTATCTCGGTCATACATAACAGAGATCTATATAAAAGTTATTTTTATTTCTATAATGATAAAAAATCCATTATCTTCCTGTTATGGTCTAGACAATCCGTTTTATTAACAGCAATGTCAAAAATTATTTCATAAAAACATTTCTCCTATACAGCGTACTTGAGTTCAACAATTTAATTTGAATTCGTACTAAAATTTAGTAATAAAAATTTTATTTAAAAACACAGAGTGACATAAATAAATAAAACTAACTAACTAAATGAAAAATTTGCGACGGAAATTAATTAATCAGCTACAAAATATGACCGAATTATTAACCGTGACTCATGGTTGTAACACAATATCGAGCAATACCGAGGGAATAGGAAGCACTACAAAAATCATGGGGTCCACACAAATACTATTTTACTGTAGGGTTACATGGAAATATTATATGAGAAAATTAATATGAAAAAATTTGCTTTATTTGACTAAACGAAAAAATCGTGATGTTTTTATTATATCTAAATACTTTTCAATTAATAATTAATTCAAAGCATAATATTAATACACAAGTGTGTGAGTAATAAATGCGACATCTATCAATTAAATATGACGAAGCCTATTATGGACTCTTATACTTATCTAATTAATCTCACAAAAAAATCTGTGGTAATGATGCAATGAGACTTATTAGTGTGGTTGTTGTAATAAGAATAAAAATATTTAAAAAAAATCACCCCAGGTAAATTTTTATAACCGAAATCGCAATGACTGCCCATAATTTCGAAGTGTTGTGTTTCAAAATTCTTGGTTCAACTATTTTGAAAAAGATTTTTAATGCTGTTAGCTAATTCCGATAAGTCGTCATAAAATTATTAAGTATTATTCATATTGACTGTAGTTGGTATAATGTGCTTATGTATTGGATACACTCGTACCCGTTGTAAGCATCTCGGCAAACACTCAGAAATATTGTTTTTTATTCGTAATTGAAGAAACGAGGTTAGTGGTTGTATTATCAATTGCAATATATTTAAAAAAACATTATAACAATTAAACAATAAAAAAAGTACAATATTTTTTTAATTTTTTTCATAGAATATGAGTGACAAACGAGCTCACAGTCCACCTGATGGTGATAGGATGCTGTGGCCCATAGATATCTACATTCATTCTCGATTAAGAATCAAAACGCAGATGCGTTGTCACCCCTGAGGACTAAATGGTATGACTCTTTTTTCCTTTTCTACGCTAACCATACGAAACACAGCATCGTTAAGCTGCTATTTTATGCTGGTATTTTGTGTGAGCGTGGTCTTTTCCTGGTCGAGCTGACCTATTCGTGCTACAACTATACAATTAATATAGCTGCAGCATGGCTCTACCACGTTTATTTTATTCATTTATTTCGTTTTATTATAAATTTTGTTAAATTAAGCCTATTCCAATTACATAATTTCATAGATGAAAGTCAAACCTCTAATAAACCCTCCAGTGTCTGATGAATAACGAAAGATATACCTGTAACAAACAAACAGCCTGTATTATTTATTTTGTACGTTATATGAAAACTCATTTATAATGACCATTTTAGTTGATTCATAGCCAGCTTAGTTGTGAATAATAGCCATCCCTTTTTACTAACGTAATGGTAACGGCGTATTCCGTCGGGGTGACATCTGACAATGGATTTGTATTTCGATTCTTAATCAAGTATCCACCTGTGGTGCAAGGTGTACTACTGTATTCATGCCTTTAGTCAGATAAGGACGGTAAAACACGTGAAGAGGTAGATATTACATTAAAATATTATAAAAGTGTAACGAAAGAAGAGGGTTTGGTGGCATAGTCTTTAAGCTTTAGGTTGCGGGTTACGGCGCTGCGGGCCGCGGGTTCGGATCCCTTAGTGAACTAGGATATTTGTCCAAGTGCAATTTTTGTATGTTAAAACACCTCATCTATTCATAAGAATACTCTTGAGTGGGATTAATGTTTTTGTATGTTAAAACACCTCAACGATTTATTATAATACTCTTGACTGGGAGTAATGTTATTTCAACAACAAATAATGTATACACCGAGTTTGCCTTTTTTATACTTTAATATATTATGGAATTTGTTTTGTAAGAACTCGCTGTATAATCGTTTGTGTGTATTTTTTGTGTACAAACAATCGTTTTGGATGTTACAATATTTATTTGACTTTATTATCGATTTTTGTGCAAACTTAAAGATCATGCAATTAAACTGCTGTCACTGCAAGTATACCTTTCTTTAAAACTAACTTTATTATTTTTTAGTTACTGTTGAGTAACAATAAATTAAGATGTTATTGCGTTTATTAATTTCTAAAAGCTATAGAATGCAATAATATAATAAACTCTTATATTTAACTTCGATTGTCAAACAGGAAATAGCCTACACAAATTTGTTTAGGTTGTCCGTGGACATTAACATCAAAGTCAAAGTATATGCAATGTAGATAACAGTGTCGCTCTATAACGTACGATCACTCACGAGTTACTTTGATACATTCAATACATTTCAAGAAAGGGAAATTAACAAAATACAAATAGAATGAAGTAAGAAAAAAAGTTTCTTTTAAGAGATAGATCCCTATTTTTGCTATGATTAGACGGCACGATAGCGCAGTAGCTAAGCAATTGTTAGCAGTGCTGCATGGGTTCGCAATACCGCACGGAACTAGTGTTAGTATGGCCTAAAATAATTGTTCTGAGAAAGCCGAGAAGAGAAACTCCAAATAACTACCCCATATATCTCTTTGATAAGATTCCTAGTAATCCAAGCAGTGGATGTTGTTTGAGTTGGTCACACGAACCGGGATGGACGGCTGACGAAAACTTAATGCGTGAATATTCGGGATATTGGGCTAAATGCCGCGATATACTTTACCGTGGCCTGACCTCATAAGAGCACGGCGATTGCGGTTGGCTTCGTTTTGAATCGTATAAGCCTGAAACTATCAATAAACCACTTTCTGTAATAAGACGGACTTTGATATGGGTATCCGAATTAACGACCGAAGAAAGAGCTAATATTCTCAAATTATTACACAACATCTTTTTAAGTCTCAAGGAGCCACTGGCTATTAGTTTTGTTTCACATAATATATACGAAATTCAATCACTTTTGCGGAAACAGCAAGTTTAACAAATGAAAATATTTAAAGAAGAATATGAAGAAAATAATTAACTAGGTTTTCGTGAAACAATAATCACTATAATACCGGCCGAGTGTCAAAGTGGATCAAAATTAAAAATGCCAAAATTAGAATTTACGCAATTCGTAAAGAACGAATTCATCACCCCGCTTCGTGACATAGATGTCACGAGAGGCAGCTATGGGAAATGCCTGATAATCCCTACAGTCTGACATATGACGGCATATCATCTCAGATACGCCAAATATAAAATACGCAGACCGGAAATGAAAACCAGCGTAAGTAAAATCTGTAAATGAAAATCAGCGTAAGTAAAATGTGTAAATGTAAATCTTCTGTACTGCGATCGCCAATCTTTCTGCCAAGAATGACCCCATGTGCAGATGTGGAATCTACTACCATCAGAGATTTTTTCGGACCAATACGACTAAGGGACCTTCAAGAAAAAAGCTTATTTCTTTACAGTTGTTCGTGGGCGTCGGTAATTACTTACCATCAGGTAAGCCGTATGCTCCTTTGCCCCTATCCCATAAAAAGAGTAGAATACTACGAGCTAATAAAGTCATCACGTAACCGTAAGCGTTTCGATAAAACACGACGTGCACATTGTGGCCCCGAAGAAAATCACTTCAATAATAGATTGTTATGAAAATTAAATTGTTTATTACTATGCCGCAATTGCGCTAACACTGTAATAAATTAAATAATAAGGATGTTACTTTCAGAAATATAAAAACAATAAAAGAGAACGGTGCGTAGTGGCATCTCGAATTCCCGATTTAAGCCAGCCCATGCATGTTATTCAAATGGGAGATGAGCTGCACCATCTTTCCAAAATAATAGAATACGGCTGTTACCAACTCGACTGGACGCGGACTTTGATAGGGTGTAGGTATCTAATAACGAAAAATAAAATTTCAATCTTTTTCGTCTTTCGTATTACGTAAAAATACATCTTTAAATAATGAAAGCATAATATTTTGATTATTAAAGGTGTGAAACATGGACTTAGAGATTTCGTAATTTAAACTGCACGCGCTTTCCTTGTATTTTTGGTAGACAAAAGTTGTTGTATTTTAAAATTGTAATCCGACGTCGGATTACATACTAGCACATACTAAGTATTCATACCATTTTGTCAGTGAGATAAAAGACCTACGTCTTACTGACAATGAAACCATGGTCAGTTTTGATGTTCAG
>DWHP01003601.1:0-13245 GCA_018247895.1 Parnassius honrathi
TACGATTTTATAATAAAACACTATAGTAAAACACTAATAAAACACTAGAAAATCCAAAAATCAACACAATAACATTCTCACGAAAATGGCGTACGAAATGAACGTAGATTATAAATAAATATCCATAGACTACCTATCTTTTTATTCCACTAGAGGATAGAAAATTTCATATTGATTCTACAATGCTGAACTTCTTCGTAGAAAAGTAGTCTCTAAACACAAGTATTTATCGGTTAAAGTGCTGTGGGTGGGTGCCGTCAAATTTGATGAATTTTGACGGAATATCGAAGCGGTCAAATTTGGACGCTTGGCGTTTGGGAGGTTAATGCTGTGGTATTTCGTATAGTGAGTGAAGAGCACCAAAGACCGTTTTTCGAAACGATGCATTCCATCTTAGTCCCCAGGGGTCACAACGCCTCTTGATTCCTTAGCGATGATAGATGTAGATGTCTATGGAACACAGCATCCGCTTACCATCAGGTGGACTGTGTGCTCGTTTGATACCCATATTATATAAAAAAGCCTCTTATGTACCTATACAGGTTAAGGCAAATTATTACAACAGTGGGAGAGATGTGCAGCAGTGGAATTGCAAGCTTATTATTTACTACTGCCTAAAACTAACGAGGGACCATATATATATATATATATTTATATTATTCAGTTTTACACGTTATACATTTACCCTTTAGTGGCGGTATGAGGATATCCATCGGTCCACTGGCTCGGCCGCATCACACCTCTTACGAGAGGTGAAAGAGCGAAACTTATTGAGAGATGGTCAGCAGAGTTTTCCTAATAATGACTAAAGTATGTAATAAAAAACGTGTGAAGTTCACACGCTATAGAAGTTAAAAAGTTAAAGATGACAAAGTTCTATCTTAGTCCTCAGGGGTTACAAAGCATGTGCAGTTTAATTTTTAATCGAGGATAGTTGTAGATGTCTATAGGCTACAGTATCGTTGTCCAAGGTAGCCGCGTGCCACGTCCGCCATCTTGTCGAGGCATAAGAAGCCAACCGCGTATACAGTCCACCTAGTATAACATCTCGCACAATAGGGTCATGGCTCGACCTGGGAATCGAACTCGGGAACCCCTAGGCACGTCGCTCAACCATTTTCTGGTTCTTACGAGCCGGATTAAAATCGGGGCAATTGGCCACACCAGGTATAATGGTCGGAAGAATTTTTCATCACCCAATAGACTTTGAAGAGTATTAGGAACTTATTAAGGTTAATATCTTGATTGGAATTAATGAGGAGTAATCTATTCAAACCAAATTGACAACATACAAAAACCAGACGTTTTAGGTCTCCCTTCATGTACCACAATATTCACAACCTTATTTTTGATTTAACATCGTGAAGTGTGAAAGATAAGGCCAACATATAAAAAAAGGGTTATAATTTAGAATCGTTTGGCAGGAATTTGGTAAGGTGTTTTATTTGGTAGAGTTTTTGTCTCTGATTATAACAATACCACTCGCATAAAAGGTAATGCACCGTTTTAGAGAAAAAACAACTATAATAACCTTTTTAAAATTTAGAATCGTTTGACAGGAGGGGAGGGAAGTGGTGGGGGAAGGGGGAGATGGGGGAAGGGTGAGATGGGGGAAAGGTGAGATGGGGGAAGGGTGAAATGGGGGAAGTGTGAGATGGGGGAAGGGGGAGGGAGTGTTCCCTAAACTCCGACACCACTCCCAT
Organism: Parnassius honrathi; assembly: GCA_018247895.1. Classification (NCBI taxonomy): domain Eukaryota; kingdom Metazoa; phylum Arthropoda; class Insecta; order Lepidoptera; family Papilionidae; genus Parnassius; species Parnassius honrathi. The sequence continues at coordinate 1,704 of DWHP01003601.1, forward strand.
CAAAGGTTCATTCCCGAGAAAAATCAAGGAGAAAATCCCATAGACTTACCCTAAAATAAGTCCCGGATCTACGATTTTTTCGAACCGGGGCAAAAACTTGATAGTGGCGCCTCCTCTCTTCGGCGTTTGAGATTTATTAAAAAGTGAGGCAGTAATTTAAGGTATAAATATAACACGTAAGGTATTAATTATTTTTAGTTTGCAAAAGCTTTGTTCACAGCTTGCAGATGTCGTATGTAATGTGCAGTATATTATTAAAGCTATACTAACATTAGGAAAGCTTCTTGCAAGTCGTGCTTGCACAGATGTTGTAGAGGATCGAATACACTTGATTTTTCACAAATTTCGGTTAGAAGCTCATTAAAAACGGCAAGCTCCTCGTAAAAATCAACCGAATCCAAGTCTTTAGCATATTTTTGAGCTAGATCAGCTCTATTTTTTGCAGATCCTTAGTCGACATATTTAAAAAAAACGTGGCCACTAAAGAAGGCAAAATTATTATGCAGACTCATTGCATTCTCTACCCTTGTTTTAATTTCTGTTAAAATCATGTCGATCACAACTTTTATACCTTTGGAAAATAAACCAGTTGGAGATCCAAGCGTTCTTGATTCGTCCTTACAGATTTCATGTTGTTGCCTTTTCTTTTTGGGAATTCATTTGATTTTAAGGACTGGCTGGATTTCTAACATTTCTGACATTTCTGTTACAGGTGCAGCTTCGTTGATTTAATTTTCTATTGGTTTTTCTCTCATTCCTTGCAAGAATTTAATAAGACCTCAAATTATCGCCACAAAACGCAAAATAATAATAACCTCTTTTTGTATTTCAACGTTCACTCTATTAATCTCTCGAAAAATATAATTCCAAATTGTTGAGAATAAATTTAAATATCCATCACCGCATGTAATAAATGACCAGTTTCATATTATATTGTGTGACTAGAGAAGATTATTTAATTTCTTCAAGAGCTTTGAAAACTTCCGGTAAATTATTTAATAGAGCAGTAACAGCAATAATAGGTATTTAGGCAACCATAAGGTATATCTACTTCCTTTTAAGTTTGTTTTTGTACACTGCATTATTTTCCACGGTGTAGATCCAACAAAGAAATAAAAAAAAATTTTGTACAAGGCTAACTGCTTCTTGACATGATGGCGCTGAATGCACACCCATAAGATTTAAAGAGTGTGCTAGACATGTTACAAACTCTGCCAGCTCGTTTATTTGCGTAATTCAGTATTGAACTCCTTCATATATGCCAACCATATTAGATCCGTAGTCCTAAGTTTGTCCGCGACATTTTTGCACATCCAAATCATAAGCCTCTAGTTCTTCTATAATTCGCTATGTAATATTTTCTACAGTCTTTCCATCAGCTTAAATTAAATCAATAAATCTTTCCTATATTTCACATCCAGATTCTGTAACTTTTATAAATTGAATAACCTGGCTTATTTGTTCCATGTGACATACATCTGGAGTGCAGTCAAACATGATGGTAAAATAGTTGGCTTCCTTGATGTCATTAATAACGGTATTTAGAACTTTGTTTGCCATTATATATCGATAATTTCATTTTGTATTGTTTTCGAAAAATAGGATACCTGTCCTTTTTTTACGTAATCTAAATGGTACTGAGAGTTAACTAGGTTGAGGAAAATTTTCAGTAAAATATGACAGTGTTTCTTTAGAAACTCTTAAAGAAAGACAGTTTGTGGCAAGAGCAAAATACATGACAGCATCGATTACTACATGTGGATTATTTTTCCAATTTTCTTTCTCAGAGTGAATTAATCGCTCTATGTTGTAATGGATGCCCTGGCACAATTTCAGTTTCTGTAGGCAACTAGTTTTTCATTTGATAAAATAGTTTTCATGCGTTAAGTCTGAGCTTTATGCTCAGCTAATCTTTCTGAAATCTTTTTTCAATTAATGAGATCCTTATTACAAAAGGCTGATGTAGAAGTGCTGGTGAATAACTTACGGGAAGTGCAGTATAAGGTATTCTTTTTTCGTGTAAACGAGCCAGAACCTTTTGATATTTTCCTTATTCGCCATTGTTCTGAAAAACACGTTATGTGTCAAATGCCTACCGTTACATTTAGTAGACCAAAACTCTATGTTATTTGGGTGTTCATCATTTAGTAATACAGCTTGTTTGCTGAAGAATGATCTTCGATGAACTGTCATTTTCTCGTGGTCTGGCCATGTACCTGGATACATTACATCGATAATTTTGTCGTTGCTACTTGACTGTAATAAGTCAATAGATGCTAGCTGAACGTCATCTTCTGGCTAAGATAGTACCGACGACGAAGACTGTTTACCATCATCTGAGCCTTGAAAGTTCGACTGTTAAGTCGAATCAACTTGAATGTCTAAGATACAAGAGTTATTCGGATTACCAGAATCGTATCAGAAGTATGAATGGAGCTTAACGATGAGCCTCCTTCGTGAAGCTACTTAATCATCTTAGAAGCCAATTTATTTGCGTCTTCAATTTTGTTTTCAGCTCTTTTTCTTTATTCAGCTCCAGAAAGCTTTTCTCTTAGTGCGCTCATCACTTGCTTCTTACAACCTATAACTATACATAAATATATTTTAACACTGATTAATGCCCGAATTATAATAGAAGTTACATTTTACATCGGTGTGAGTTTATTCTTATGAGTTAGGAGCTATTGGCACTTCATCAACGGTATAATATACATTCTGGAAGTACAATAGCACCCAAAAGATAATATAATACGTATTCTTTCTTACCTGTTATTCTTGTAAATCGTTTATTTCCACTACACTACAGTAGCTCAAATCAACAATTTCGCTTATAATTATCATAATAACGATTATTACTCACACCCACAATTAACCACAAAAACAAATAGTGATCGTCACTTGACGTTCGACCGAAGTATCTAAATGACACGAGGATTCCCCTAGTAAAGACATCACACCCATCACACATCAAACCCTTAGGTGAACACATTCAAATACCAACTACAAATACAACTAACATAATCAAGTGAATAATTGACAAAACAACGTGCGCCGTATACTAGGCGCTTTGTTTAGCAAGTTTTTTTCAACCATATTATATTATAATTATGGAGCTCCCCGAAACTGGTGCCCTGGGCCCATCGCCTAGATCTGGGGCTGCCTAAAAGTGATATCATTTATAGTCTCCGGCAAGAGGGGGAGGGGGAAGCGGTGTTGTCTCCTATCACAACTGTATGGATTTCTGAGTGATCAAGTATTTTTGGGTGTTTTACGAAACCACAAAAAAGTAAAAATAACATAGAAGTATAATAATGTGACACTAGCCTTTGACAGGTCTTACGTCCTTGTCGCACTTACACAAAATTATGTATGCTATCCAGCTTTCACAGTAATATTGTATACGTTTTTCAATGTTTTTACACGTTTGAGGTATAGATATAGTTCTTTCTTATTTTCTCGAAAACAGTGCATTACCTTTTAATGCGAGTAGTATTGTTACAATCAGTGACCAAACCTCTTCCAAATAAAACACTTTATTTCCCCGAATTCCTGCCAAGCGATTCTAAGTCCATACCCGAGATCAATAGTGTCTCCCAACGGATAGTAGTAGATAATTAAGATGAACATGGACTGAACATAGACTATATGTAACGTTTATGTCGCACCTATGCCGATAGTTGTTGGGAGCACTGAGCTCGAAGCTGTTGACGAGTATGTTTACTTGGGACAAATAGTCCGACTGGGTAAGTCCAACTTGGACCGAAAGGTCAATGGACTGATTCAACTCAGCTGGGCAGCGTTCGAGAAATTTATAAACGAGTCTGTACAACTGCAGTGGGTGTGCCAGTGATGGCTTATAAAACTGAGACATGATCCTTCACAACTGGCCGTATGAGGAAGCTCAAGGTCTCTCAGCGAGATATGAAGAGGACTATGCTCGGGGCTACCATGCGTGATAGTCTATACAGCAAATAGCGCGTTGCCCCCTATGCTGATATTCCACGCTGTTCTTCTATGCGGACGAGGACCTACGCCGACCAACCAGTTCTTATTGCAGCCGTAATACGTTACAGCGCGTCTTTACCACATAAAAACTTTTTTTTCATTTTTTCTGGTTAACATTTTTTCTTAAATAATACTAATTAGCATAACACAGGCACATAAACAGGTAACAAAAAAATACAAAGACATTGTCGCAACATTCTTTGCGTATTTTTAATTGGGTAATATCAATGGCGTAGAATTTTTAGTTTTTTATTTACTATTAAAAGTAAATGTCATATTTAGGTAGCAATTGATTTATCAATATACTTCCATGTAGAAACTTTTTGATTATTATTTCGAAATTTGCGAGTCAGATGAAAGTAAGTATTAAAATCACGGTACAAAATCAAACAAAAACTACACAAAGACAAAATATATTAATGCTCATTTGTAATCAATGTGTATAGATTTTGATTTACTAATTATGTGCAAAACACCAACAAAATTTATCACTGATTATTTTATTACTAGGTAAAGGTGTAATTCTTAAATTTCAGATTTAAGAAAAGTTAAAATATTATAGGTTATATAGTGACATTCAAAGAATATGACTGTTAAAGCTGTAAATTGCCTAAATGAAAAAAATTCTCCCAAGTCAAATTGTGTCATTAACAATTATTTTAGCGAATCTTCAAATTGTTTGGTGGAATTAAACCTTTCCATAAACAGAAATAATATTGAGCGCAATGCAGACAATAAATCAAAGAAATGCGTTAAACAGATATCACCATACCTTGATGGAAATAAACTCCATATGCGTTCCAGGATAACTGAGAAAAAAATCGTCAATAAGGAATCAACAGATAATATGTCATCATATTCCCAAGCTTATGAAATTTATAAAGTCCACTCAGATGAATCTAAATGCATAAAAGAAAAGTATAAAAAAAATAAGATGCCATTTTTAACTTCACTTAATAAACCCACCCCTATCATACAAACTGTAAGCGACATGAATGATTCCGAATATCATAACAGAGTTGATAATAACCGCAAATGTAAGCCAAGAAAACATCGTTTGTTAAAAAAATGTTGTAATACTCATTTGAAAACCAATAAATATGAGTTTAGTAATGGAGACATGCAGAAATATTCTAAAGTGACTAGTGAATCAAGTCGTTTACATGTAGACAAAGAAATCACCTGTAAGTCACGCAGATTTAAACCAAAAATAAATGGCAAAGAAAATATTCGAGCATGCGATGTGTGGGCCATGCTAAGAAATATGAATAGAATCCAATGCATACACTCTCCGCCTTCATCAGACGATAGCACAGAAACCGTTAAAAGAACAAAACATTTAAAGAATGGAATTATAAAACGTAACGATGCAAGGTATGTCAATGAAATATGTCCACAAAATTGCCTTGATGTAAATTTGAATAGAAGTAGAACCATTAATTTTTTAAGTCAATACCTAATCTGGTTTCTCTTTCATATAAAGGCCCCCAACCTTTCTTTCGCTATGCTCACTAGATAGACTGACAATTATGGTATCATATACCTCCCTTTAACATTGATTTACTCGTCTATTTATTGCTCTGGCAATTAATGAAATAGTTTTTGTCTCATTTTCATAAGTCGACTTTTACGACAAGCGTGGGACAATGAGTTAATGGATCCCATCAAACAGAAATTATGATAAATCCTATTTGTTAAGCCTCAGTTTGGGAAGAAGACAAAGGGAGCGCAATGAATACAGTTAACGATTCGTCACTTTTAATTTTTAATAACAGAAAAAATATCTCTTATTTTAGATTAGTAGAAACGTGTACAACTGAAGAATTGACTTATATATCCAGCTTTGATGTTAATACCAACGCACAAAGTATTTTTTCACAACCATCCAGTTTTGATCGTAGTACTGTAATAAACATGAAAGACGAGTCAAAAGAAAGAATGAAATGTACCGAAACTGATGTTTTGGAAACACGGATTCTCACAAAAGAAGAAAACAGTAGAGATATAACCATCAGAAATAAAGCAAATAAAATGCTTAGAAATGTTACCAAAAATACAAATACCAAAAAAATTGGTGATGTCGGTAAAGAAGATAAGTATTTACTTGAAAATAGTTCAAGATATTCTTTACATGAAGCAAATAAATCTATGGATTATTTACATACTGAGCGTATTAGATCAGATACGATTAATTTCAATGATTACGTAAGTTTGATAAATACGCTTAACAATACCGTGAAAAACTACGGTGGCAAGAGATTAACAACATGCCTTAACAATATATGCGAAGATATGGTTCAAATTCATGCGTCTAGTGATAGATTTTCTAGGACTCCAGTGAGACCTAGCAAAGCTGACTGCACGATTAATTTTAATGACTACGTTAGTTTGATAAATACGCTTAGTAACAACGCGAAAAAATACGATGGCAAAAAATTAATAACAAGCCTTAACAATATATCCAAAGATATAGTTCAAATTGATACTTCTCGTGATAGATTTTCTAGAACTTCAGAGAGATCTAGCAAAGCTGGGTGCATGCATAACAACAACGGAATTTATTTTAAGAAAAGCGGATTAGTTAAAATTCCTTTATCTGCTAAACCTTGTTTATTGTCAACGGTTGCTTCGTCTAAAGGTAATGGTGATTTTACTAAAAGGACCCCAATTGTAAAGCAAAATTCACGACCTATATCAATTATTCCTAATCAAAAGTTTACGGAAATAAAGAAAGGGATCAACTGCATGAAACTTCCAATCACAGAGTGGACACGAGATTCAAAAGAGAGCAGCCTCTGTAGAAACCAATTGAATATTAATGTACCCACAATTAAAAGTAAGTGCCATATAGATTATAAAACTGACAATTCTGATATATTTGCAAATGAAATCAACTGTCCAAAATCAGTTAAGATTTCAAACACTAATGATAATGTAAGTGCAGCTTATTCTCAAAGAGAAAAAGTAGCGAACGAGTTGGAAGATAAAATGGATATAATTAATAAAAAAACTTCAACAAAATCGATTAAAAGGGATCATATCGATTGCTTAAATGAAAATCATACTAACACAGGAATTGAAACACCATTAAGTATCTCAAAAAAGAATGCAAATATATGCTATTACGAGAAATCAATTTCATTCAATAAACCCCCATTATCCATGAAATATCCATGGTCGAAAGTGAAATGCATTAGTGATTTTATTGAAAATGTATTAAATAAAATTATGAGAGGAACATACTATACTTATAATCCTGAAACGGGGAATAAAAATTTCGTTTTAGGTATGTTTAAGAAATGGTTCTAAAATTCGACGACAAAGTCGTGTGTAATTAAAGTTATTAAATTTTGTGCATAATTGACTTAATGTTAAGATTTAAACACTTATTTTAGATGCTGGTGTCTCAATGAAAACTGATCCTAATAATAAAGTAAATGCCAAAGGCATTGTTAAAAATTCTATGGAGTTTGTTTCAAAAAATGTAGAAAAGAACTATAAATGTTATAATATAATACCAGGTTTTGACACACTTCAAATCACTACATCGTCAAAGCTTGAAATCAAAATGCTAACCCGTACCAAAATATGGATATACCACTGTTTAACAAATGTGGTCATACAGTTTGATATAAATATTCCTACAGTGTCAGATTCTATACAATCCGCATCACTTATACCATCCATTTTGCCAGTAATGGTGACAGACGAAAAGGAAAATAAGACTACGGTGTACAAATATAAAACAAGAATTATGAACACTGTATTACCTGCAGAATTATGCAGTATATTACCCAAATTGATACATCAAATGACAAAAGAATTTAAAAAAATGACACATGGGTCGACCTGTGATACTACAGATTTCTCTTTAGTATCAGTACTTAATTTGAAAAAAATTGACAAACCAGAATCTATTCAGCATTCAATATTTGAAACGAAAATACTTAAAGGAGGAATATATTCGAAAATATCTCCTAAAATTATGCTAAGAACTAATCGCAGAAAATTATTTTATCTCGATTTATGCCAAAAAGACAATTTACTGCCACTTGACATAAAAATCAAAGATTTACTATCTTTAACTAATCCCTTGTTTATTTTCTTAAACACGAACAGTAATGAATATAAAGTTCCAAATAAGACCGAAAACTTTTGTTGTAACAAAGAACTAGTCAACAATTGCAAGGCTTTGCAGTTATATGTACCGCCTAATAAGGGATCGGATATTACATCTTATTCTACTTTAAAATTAACGAATGAGCGTATAAAAAAATTGCAGACATATATTTATGGGTTTTTTAATTTTATGTCAGTTCCAAACCAATATGAATGTAAAAACGAAATTGTAACGCCAAAGAACTGGCTTAGATGTAACATTTATGACGATTTTAGGCAAACGATTCATGAAAAAAACTGCTTTATTCAATATACGTTTAATTCACCTTTAAAGTTAAATTTATACGCCGAGCGTTGCAACGGAATTAATATGATGAAAGTTAATGAATTACCGTCCGAAAAGGAAAAAATGGAAAAAAATATTAAGAAAACTTCAAACAAGTCTTACAAGAAGTGTAAATCTATTACAAACATGTCTAAGGAAGTTTGTAGCACTTCGTTAAATGAAATAACAAATATAGATGAATTCTTCCTTACTTTCGGATGCTGTAAGTCCTTGTCCGGTGTTTTGGATGGATATGCGGGAAAAACAGTTTTATCTCTTATAACTGAGGTATATTTTCTATTTTCAACTTAGTATTATTATAAAACTCAATAATTTTTGATTTGTAATCTGTAATGCGTTTTTGGTCGTGGATGAGAAATGGGAAAACATCCACTGGGCAAGGTGTACGCTCGGAGGGTGACCTAATGTTTCGTGTTGTAATACGGACCTTGTTCTATACATACCGCAGTAGTTCAGAAACTTCCATAGCGTGATTGAGGCTTTCGTAGTACCCTTAAACTAACTAAAGTAAAATTATTTTATCCGTGCAGTTGGGGTAATAAATCATAACTCGGCCTCAGCCCGGCTAAGACGGTAAGCATGTCGTGCGGGCGCAACGCCATTATCGATGACAATAAATGAATCGTTGAAGGCAGGTACACGGCGGCGGTGCGGTATACAAAGAGTGGTGCGGCATTGTTATGCTAGAGTCATTTGTTTTCCATTATTCATCACCATCATCATCATTACAGCCCTTCACAAATCCACTGCTGAACATAGGCCTCCCCAAATAATGCCGCAAAGCACAGTCCTGTGCCACCTGCATCCATCGACTTCCTGCATGCCTTACCAGGTCGTCACTCCACCTAGTGGGCGGTCGCCTTACACTACGCCTGCCGGTACAAGGCTGTCACTCGAGAACCTTTCTTCCCCATCGGTTATCGGTTCTTCGAGCTATATGGCCGGCCCATTGCCACTTCAGCTTACTAATCTGTTGGGCTATGTTGGTCACTTTGGTTTTACTGTGGATATACTCGTTTCTGATTCTATCACGCAGAGAAACTCCGAACATAGCCCTCTCCACAGCCCGCTGAGCGAAATCTAACTCATTCATACACAATTCATCAAAATCACACATATTTTCTTTCAGTCTGTATTCGTACTTGTTTTTCACATATTCATATTTTAACCACTCTGTTAGTGGCAGGCACAGAAGTCCGATGCCGCCAACGATCTGATGAGATCCGTCCGTACGTTGGACCCCCGGTAAATCGTCCACCACTGTGCTCCTCATTCTTTCGTCCTCAACCATGAAATCTATCATGCTTCTATTATCACCTCTTTCCCATGTATACATGTGAATCTTCTTATGGCGAAAGAATGTGTTTTTCACAAAAATATTCTTTTCCACACATACGGTGAGGAGGCTTTCAACATTCTCATTTATACTTTTATCACCAAACGTTCCCATTATCTTTCCATAACCAAACCCCTTTACCCCCAAACCTTCCATTAAAATATCTTAACATAACATTTTTTTCATTTCCCTTACATTTCATTTACACCATCCTTACCATCTCTCAAAACTGCTCTTTGGTATAAGTGGACTTAGACATGTCCGGGGCGTAGATCCCTAGAACAAACCACTTACTTAAACCTACTTTCATTTTTATCCAAAGCATTCTCGGGCTTAAACATGCATATTCTTTCACACATTGATTCATTATTTCTGAAAGGAAGATACCGACTTCCCGACATGCCCGCTCGGTCTCGTCTACACCAGACCAGTACGCGGTATACACGCCGTGAGTACTGACATCCTTACCTCTCATCCGTTTCGTCTCATTTACACATAACACATCTATTCTTCTATCATACACGCATGCTTCATCCATCTTATTATTCACTGCTTCACATACATTCAGCGTTGCCCGACGGGCTTTCGCAATCCACTTTTCGCCCCTTCGAGTGACAGGAAGTGACAGGTAGCGAAACTCGTTGCCGGCTTTCCTCCGGAGATTCTTCGCTCCCCTGCCCCATTAAAGAGGCGCCAGGATTACGGGACTATTTTTTTCCTTTATTGCCTCATGATACAAAACTGTGTGGCGGTATATTTTACGCCGCTACCACATGGCGAAGAGCCGAGCCCGCACTTTTGGCTTGTCGCTTGTTTAGCGCCACGCAGAGGACTCGTATAGGGTGGGCTTTGTATGAGGTTGTCAAGTCTACGAACGCGAGCGACTTATCTCTGTTTTACAATTTACGTTTTATTGTTGTTCGTGGATTTGATTTTGAATGGTTTTCCCGATCATTTAATTTGTGATCCCTAATTAGAGTCTTACAACTATATATTTGCTTACTCTGCTTCCTTAATTTTCCATCTTTGATTTCTTTTACTACTTTAAATGCATAGTAAATTAACACCCGCAACGATAAAATGCGCCAGGTGAAGAACGAAATTCATCTTGTGCTCCAAGAACTTAAGGCGACCAGGGAGCATTGAGAGCGAGCGGTTGCTTAAAGAAAGAGATGACAGTGAGAAGGAAACTTTTAATATATTTTTGTAAAAATACACAACTGAAATGTGATATGGTGAAGTTGCATAGAAAGTATACAATTGTAATTAGGGAAAGGAATCAGCTCCAGGGGCAGTCAATGAGTTTGACCGATGCAGCAAGGAATATGAGGAAGCCCTCAGATTAATTGCTGCATTTCTGTTACAATTAACTGAAATTAATAAACAGATTTCATAATTCAAACAACACATTGATAACTTGCAAGTATTTCAAACGTAGAGTCTGTTCAATGAGCTTGTAGAATGTAAATATTTTAAAACGTTGCAACTCTTCACAAAAATAGATTTGGCTGTTGATTCCCATCCGGAACAGAAGAAATGATTACCGGTAGTAAAAAGAAATTGAGAAAACATATGAAAATCAATAAATATACTAGGAAAGTACAAAATTTGGTTAAAACTTAATTAAACAAAATTTATATAAATTGTATAAATATAGGAAAGGAAAACAAGGGTAATTAGTAAAATTAAATTTTATTCAATTGTGGTGTAATACAGAAATTTTATCACTTTAAACC
>DWHP01003602.1:0-13244 GCA_018247895.1 Parnassius honrathi
AAAGCTCTCGAAACGTCGGGTATTTAAAAAGTTAAATATACGCGATAAAATCCGTAAAAACTAGTATTATTTTAATGTGTAGTGTTTGCGTAAATATAAGAAATCATTACATTTCGGAGTGGTCATACTATGGTAAGGGCGCATCTAACTATTTAAATCTTTGATCAAAACAGGTAAATAGGACTCTTACCACATTAGCATCATCAATACAGTATTAAGTCTACTGCGGAACATAGGCCTCACTCAAAGATTCCCTCTTACGGTAGATTTTTCCACAGTTGCCACGTTCAGGAGGCGGGTTGGCAAACCCAGCTTTTTATGATTTTGAGTAATTATCAGGAAAATGCTGCTGCCCGTCTCGTTCCAGTTTCCCGAACGAAATGGTGTAGTGGAAACTCTGACATCGCAACTACACGGACATTGTTGTGCTTATAAACAGTTGTGCAACATGTATCCTTAGCCTACCATCTTTACCTTGTGTACTTTATTTCCTTCATGCAAATAAACAAACCTCAACCTAGTGAAATATAGTCATGCGTGCAATGTAGGTGCAAACAAACACTTTATAAGTTACGCTTACGCTCTTCTTTACCAAGGTATACCATTTTCCTTTCCTTATTGACTTAAGAACGCGCTATGATTTTCGATATCATAGCATCTATAAAATAGTTTTGACAAAACGTTAGTGACAAAAAACAGACAAACACCGACGTGATTTCATAATAGTCCCGTATTGATGATTTTGACATGCTATTTAATTAATTAGTTAGTTACATAATATGCGTGAATAACCATTTTTTTTAATTATTAGACATTTGTCTGTCTATTTGTACGGGCTAATTTGTGAAATGGCTGAACGGATCCTTGCACTTTATCTTTTATCTCTGAAAGGTTTTTGCTGCAAAATCCTGTTTCACATTTTTTTTTGCTTTAATTCCATTTTTAAACCCCGACGAAAACAGAGGGGAGTTATGAGTCTGTAGTACCTATGTGAGCTTCTGTCGGTGACATCAAATTTCTTGAGTGGATGAATCGATTTTGATTAAGTTTTTTTTTATTTGAAAGGTGTCTCGAATCGAGAGAGTCCTTAGCTACGTTTCAAGACAATTTCTTCAGATGTTTGAAGATCATCAGCTCTTCGTGGGTGTATTTTTTTTAATTTAAGTTATACAACATAACTTGAAGCGTTAAAATACAAGGTTATAGGAGATTTTTACGTAAATTAATAGATCTTCAATTTCTAGTTTGACTATTTTCCCATATCGTGCATAGATTTTGAGATAATGGCGAATTAACTGAGTTTGTGTATTGTATTGTTTAAGGCAAGTATTGTGTGCGGAAGAAGTTGTAGGTAAAAGCTGTATATCAATAAAATGAATTTAAAATTTTTTCTTAGAAATTTTCAAGCCCAAAAAAATATTTTTAAAACAATTAGGGTCAGTTCACACCGAAACGTGACGCGACGCGATGCGGCGCGCACTTTTTAAGATAGTGATACAAAATATAACTTTATATACTAGGCAAAAAGATACACATTTTATTGAGATACGCTACGCCGCGCTGCGCTAATCCTATGTAGCGGCGCTTAGTCGATAAGCATAACGTCCAAGAGCAGTGTGTTGCCATCGACTTCACGATACACCTCGTGATGCGTCTCGCGGCGGCGCGCTGCGCAGTGAGAAACCATAGGCCTCTTCAAGTATCGTCGCGTCGCGTTTCTGTATGAACTGACCCTAAGATCAATTTTAAATTATATTTGCATTCATATTTTATTACTCGCGCTGCCGCAATGCGCGTTGGCAGACTTCACACGTCTTTGATTTGTTTATTTATTTCTCAGATATGCTTGTTTCCTCGCGATGTTTTCTTTCACCGCCGACCACGTGGTAAATCAGCACCTAAAATTGCAAATAGCAATTTTATTGATGCCGGCGGGGATAGAACCAGGGCTGCTCGCGTACCGTGAAAATTACAGCGAGCGCTTAGCCGCTGAGCTACCACCGTTCATCATCCTTATAAAGTTTATAAGGATGATGACTGTATGACACTAAATGACATGATGACACTAAAAACACTACAGACGATATATAAATTATATCGTCTGTAGTATTTTTAGTGTGGCGCGCTTGTATCAGTAACGGTTAGATAAAAATTTTGACATTCCGATCGTCGGTGCGGGTTGGACGTGTAATTATCGAGCCAATTGTTTGTCGCTAATAATAGAACTGCAATAATTGCGAGGGTTAAAGGGCAACTCGAGGATCGACCGCCGTTGTACGTTGGAAACGCTCCACATAACTTTTGGCGGTCATACTTCGAAATTGCCGGGAAAGATAGTCGTTGAAAATTTACTTTTTTTTAAATAAAAATATACCTACCAGAATTTAGCAGAAAACTAATAACTTAAAAAAAATTTACTTGTAAAATTATTTTTTTTAAAGAAAAATAACGCTTTCATCTCATTTATATATATTTAAATCACGTTAATAGTATTGTATATAAAGAAGCTTTGTGAAGTAAGCATAAAAGTATCCATTAGTACATTCAATCCCGTGGGGATTGTAAGGGGAACTCTAGAAAGTTCCAGAAAAGTCTTATGGTTTCCTTAAGCTTCCTTAAGGTTTTGTGATCATCTCATTTCTTCCAGATGTAAAATATCCGGATCAGCAACGAGCAGCAGGTTCAATGGTTCCGTACACTGCGATCGTAAATCCTTCCAAGCGTGACGATTAAGGGTAATATAGCTGCACAATGGCTCTACCACGTAAAAGGGCCTTGCTGCAGCTATATTAGCGGTATAGTTGTAGCACGAATGAGTCAGCTCGACCGGGGAGGGAGCACACCCTCACTGGATACCAGCTTAACGCTGCTTTGTTTCGTATCGTGAGTGTACAGAACCGGAGACCCTTCTTACTGGAAGGGAGGCATTCCATCTTATTGTTTTCACGTGTAACAACATGTCTGCTGCATTTTTATTCGTGATCGAGGATAGATGTTTATGGTTTACAGTAACCACTTACCGTCATGTCGACTGTGTGCTCGTTTGTCACTCATATCCTATAAAAAAAAATTGTCTATACTGGGATAGGTCCATGTCCCGCCGTGGTCCTTGACAGGCTGATATAGGAATGATCTAGAAGAAATTGGATATAAATAATAGGATATAATAAAATCCACTATACCATATCATCCCGTGCGTGTCGTAGGACATGACAGAGGGGACTGAAGCAGGTGGTCGGCAGCAGTAATAGCTCGAAATTATTAAAAACTGCAGCTACCCGCCAAGAGTGGCAACTTTGGCAAAATATCCCTTGAGTCTGTGTCCATATATTGTTGTCTCACTTCATCTTAGCAGAGAACTATTCCGTAGACACAGTTTGAAATTAGATAACATTAATAATGAGGTAATTATATTAAAGATGTTAGGAATTGAGGTTGTCTCTTCAAACCAAGTAAAACATTTCATAATTTTGCTTTATTACGCGGATCTTAGTCTTTTTACGTGGTAGAGCCACGCTGCAGCTATATTAGTTGTAGCACGAAAGGGTCGGCTCGACCGGGGCAGGGGCTCGCTCTCACAGAATAGCAGCGTAAAATAGTAGCGTAATGCTATTGTGTTTCGTATGAAGAGTGTGGAGTACCGGAGACCTTTTTTACTGGAATCGAGGCATTTCATCTTACTCCTCAGGGGTGACAACGCATTTTGATTCCCAATTGAGGATAAATGTGGATGTCTATGGGCCGCAGTATCCACTTACCATCAGGTGGACTGTGTGCTCGTTTGTCACACAATGCTATAAAAGAAAATAATGGCAGTAGCAAGTTCAGATTCACTATTATACATTTATCTTTTTTATCATAGAGCAATACGGGCCACCGACAAATCGGAATGGAGCCGCAGGCGTTCTCTTCTGACAAAGTATAAGTCTAGACAGTCCTACGCGTACAATAAAACTAGTTGCAGTCGCATTATTCACTAGACTAAATCTATTTGCGCGGCTGAATAGGTGTCGTACAAAAATACCGAATTGTTCAGTTTTCCATGCAAGAAAAGATCTGTCACGTCAAATTTGCATGAACATTAATAAAGAACAAGAAGAAATTTGCTTGATTTATTAAAAAAATTATTCAAATTAACGACTTTCCTAGTCTGCATTCCATATTCTTAACCATTAGGCTACTGTACTTGTATAGGTCTATAATATTGTACTGTTTTTATATACTTAATATTACAACGTTTAATTCTTTTTTATCGTAAATATATAAGTAGAGATGGCATAATAACTTTCGTTGACCGTCGTTTTCGGTACTAGTTTCGTGCCAAACCGCTCAAAGTTTTAACTAAATGTCTATAAAATCACTATCCGCTATAATAGGCCTGTGCGGTTAGCCAAGTTGACTTTCTACAACGTTTAATGGTAATAGAAAACAATAAAAATAAATGGGAATGACATATCTCAGCGCTAAGTCTCGTGGCTGTCATCGTTAACGATTATGGAAAGTAAACTTGGTAAAAGAGATAGCACAATGTGTAAAAATGTAACTTTAAATACACGTATGCTTTAAAGTTCCATTAGAAACTTTTCAGGTCACAAGACAAAGAAACAAGACTAAGAAAAGGTAAAAAAATATTCAGAGACAAGAACCAGACCTATTTTTACTGGCAAATTAGCTCAGAGCAGACAACGCAAACAGTTGACAGTTGCATTACGATTCTACGATACGATACGATGGATGTAGATGGTTGTGGGTAAAGTGATCATTTATTTTTTTTCCTCAGAGCGGGACACCTTTAAAGTTATTATAATTTAAACACTTTTAACTATCTTCTTCGTCTAACGGTTGTAAACGCAATTGCTGATCGTGTGGCCCCGGGTTCAAAACCCGAATCGTGCCAAGAATCGTATATTGTGTTGTTTTGTCAAAAAATTCTAGTAGCAGCCCGGAATATTGATTTCGAACTTATTGATGTTGGCGGAGTTTCACCACCGTGCCTCCGGAAGCCGTTACCAAAATTCAATCTGGAACTCTCTATTATAGTTTTAAATATAAAACACATATTTCTTTGAATCTTTTAATGATCAAAAGTGAGAATGAGAACTTAGAATCATATAAAATCTGCCTGCTGGCTTTTTATTTTTTTCTGAACAGCAAATAAATACTAATTAGAAATAACTATGTTATTTGATAATTTATTATAGATTAATAAAATCGTAACTTTAAGTTCAAAAGTGTAAGTTTTCAGACTAATCGTGTAACTAGTCAGGCGATGCTGGCATACCTGGTTCGCGCGGTGTCATAACGATGGCACGGATGACAGAGTTTGCATGATGGTACACTCTTATTTGTCAAAGCGGGACATTTTTACGTATTTTGGAGACAGCGGGACACAAATCTTCAAATCGGGACCGTCCCGCCTGGGACGTATGGTCACGTTAGTTATGGGTCACAGAATCCGTTTAACACAATCGTCTCGTCCACTAACAGGTGGACTGTGTGCTCATTTGTCACCCTTAATCTATACAAAATAGTAAACTGGCTTCGCAATACAGGAGGGATTGCTAGTGGGTTGAGATATCGTTTAAAAAAAACTTTTTTACATTGGCTGCTTTGGAGAAATAAAGTCCAACCACTAGGCGCATGTTATTTGTAATCTCAGAATGGGGAAACCGCAAGTGTGTATTAATGCTGCATAAGCTGAGCTGCTTATTTTTTGCGTAGATAAAGGATAAAAGTATTTATATGTTAAAAATAAAAATCTTTAAGTATGCATTTATCCTTGAAAACCATTTATTACTTTTAATTAT
Source organism: Parnassius honrathi (assembly GCA_018247895.1). NCBI lineage: Eukaryota > Metazoa > Arthropoda > Insecta > Lepidoptera > Papilionidae > Parnassius > Parnassius honrathi. Next base: position 5,808 of record DWHP01003602.1, read on the forward strand.
AATAAATTATTGAAATGAAACAAATAAAAAAATTATATTAAGGCATCTTCTGTTGAAAATTTTTAACGATGAAAACAAATATCAAAGTCTCGTCTGCCAGACTGCTTCGAATGTGTGCACCTAAATAGTTTGCAGTAGAGAAAGCCTTTCCGGCTTCCACACCTGTGGGTGGAATATATTTAAGGGCATTATATTTAGTTAGTCTCAGCCTATATACGTCCCACTGCTGGGCACAGGCCTCCTCTCATTTCTGAGAGGGTTTTAGGTCAAAGAAAATGCTCGACTCAATGCGTGTTGGCTGTTGGTTCACATGTCTTCGAAAATATTTTCCTATTTATTAGACATGCAGGTTTCTTCACGACGTTTTACTTCATATCCGAGCACGTGGTAAATCAGTACTTAAAATTGCAGTTACCAATTTCATTGTTGCCGGCGGGGATTGAACCCGTTGCTCGCGTAATGTGAAATTTACAGCGAGCGCTAACCATCTGAGCTACCACGGCTCAAGGGCATTTTACGTCAATGTCAAATATACTTTCCCATCGAACCTCCCGATTCAAATGAAATGACTTCGTTTTTAATTATGAACGAGACGGAATTGATTCGGCACAATACAGAATCAACTAAAGAACTCATGTATGAAACTGGAGCCAGAGTGGGTTCTAATTCTTCTTGCAGTGACAAGACTTTTGTATTGTTGTATCATTCGCCACCTCATCAGTAGAGAGTCGTCTGTATCCATCAACATCGTCAGGAGATACGCTTATGAAATGCATTTTATTTTCTGGACAAACTCCTTTATTTCCTTCACTAATTTCGATGGGAAACCGAAGGCTTCGTCGTTTATCGAGGCATGTTCGTAGTACATATCAGGACTTTGGAGATAAATAAATAGATCAGTCTAGTTGGTTCACCATTGTTAAATACGTTGTCGTAATGAAACGACGCCGTTCGTGTGAACTAGCGAGTTTAGTTCAGTACATAAGTTGACAGGACGCAACGTGTTCGCGTTCAACCCTCGAAATATAAAATTGTACTTCTTTAACTAAACTCGCCACGAGCATATTTGAACGCTACTGTCCACTGAACCGTTTACTGTCAACTGCTCTGTAACTAAACTCGCTGCAGTACTTGTCGAAGTGTAAATCGGCTTTAAAAGTATATCAGGAAACGGTAGTAGGTCCAGATAAAACGTTTTCTTTTGTTAGGAGAACTCTTTGCAATGTTTAGGAGGTGTGATCCCTTTTCCACCTGGAATTCCGTCTGGGTAGGAACCACCGGCTTATCTATTTCCACCGTCAAATAGCATATTGCGTGCACTGCTGACTTCCGGTCAGATCATAGAGAGCTAGTATATTTTCTTTAAATACTAGCAACACTATGATCGTTGCTAATATTCCCTGTAACCACTTATGGTAAGCTTAAAATGCTTTTGTTAGGAGTGCTTAACGACAGTAGTCGAATAGTGAATTCGAAACCACGACCTATTCAGTTCACTGTTCGCATCCTTTTTTTATCGAATAACTGAGTAAAGGCCAAAGCGGCTGAAAGGAGGCTAGGAGTCCTTGCAAAGGTGCGGCGATTCTTCACGCCGGGACAGATGCTTACGTTATATAAAGCGCAAGTCCGGTCGTGCATGGAGCATTGCTGCCATATATGGGCTGGTATTGCAAAATGCCACCTAGTGGCCTTGGACTCAATGGAAAGGAGTGCTAAGAGACTTTGGTGACCCGAATTTGGGTGAAACAAATAATACCAGCCTCGATCACCGGCACAAAGTAGCCAGCCCTTCGGTCTTCATCAGGATTCATTTCAGATTTTGGGAGTGTGCGCAGGAATTGCATAATTTAATTTCTCCCTCTCCCTACCACCATTGGACAACCAGACGTTCGGCCAGTCTCCAACCTTTCGTTGATGACTTACCACGCATACGAACTAAACGGTTTGCTACGTCGTTTATCATGCGTACAGCAATGGAGTAGTATAAGTTGCCAGCATCTGCCTTTCCATCCGATTACAACGTGGGTGTCTTCAAAGCAGGAATGAATAGGTTTTTGTAAGTCAGAGCGCTTTACCATCTTTGGCTACACGACCACTTACTGTCAGGTGCGCTGGTAGCTAAGTGCTGGCTTAGAAATGTTAAAAAAAAATAAGGGCGGCAAACGAGCACACAGTCCGCCTGATGGTAAGTGGATGCTGTGGCCCATAGACATCCACATTTATCCTCGACTAAGAATCAAAACGCAGATGCGTTGTCACTTTGTTGTCACACACACCCCGAGTACTAAGATGGAATGCCTTGTTTTCAGTAAAAAAGGGTCTCCGGTTCTCCACACTCATTTAACAACTATATGTACGGATTTTACAGGCTGTGAGGCATTCCGTTTTAGTCCACACCACAGAGGTAATAACGCATCTTGCCTGAAGTTAGTTGCAGGTGCCCATGGGTATTAGCTCTACTCGCCATCATGTAAGGTGTAAGTTCGTTTTCTCATGTTGTTTTATATCGAAAATTGCCAACTTTGACAAGAGTTAGTAAGAAAAATAAAAACTTAATCCTGTTGCTATCCAATCGTGCGTAATTTAACGATGAGATAATAAATATGTTTACGTATTGAGACATATTTATCCCGATATGTGTGTGTAGAAAGTTACAAGATTTTTGAAATCATGACACTAAGATAAGATGGCACGTATTTAATTTGTATATAAACTGAATTACATTGCGAATGTGGTCCTCCGCCGGTTGAACCAACCTATTCGTACTGCAACAATAATACCGCTGCTACTTGAAATATTTCATAAAGACTAGGTGCGTACCATGGTCAACAGCCATAGAAATTCAATTTCGATATGATGCATATAGCTATTGGAACGTATACTATGGATCCTATAATACACTGTTTCCTGTAAAATATTGTCGTAGGTGTATTTATAGGTATACAGGGTTATTTTTCAAACACTAGCCAAATGTATAGCTTAACTTGAAATATATAAATACTGATATGCCGTTATTGCAGTTTTTGAAAATGCGAGTAAATAAGGCTTTGACTTTTATTTGAAATTATCCCAAATTTAATGTGATTTACTTTTGCCTACCGATCGACCGTTAAAATGTGTGCATGCACAGTAAAACTAGTTAATAATGAATTACCACAAATTTTGAATTTAAAAGAAAATAAGGACAGAATGTTTGAATTGTTTAAATTAATATTCCTTCATCATTTGTTTATATTACTTATTCCGAACCTTCTCTACAAATTTGACCGGTTATTGCAAAGTAACCCTCGAAGGGCTGTTTTTGCTAGCTGATATTATTTTCACCCTCTTTCCAATTTCTTCGAAATCCGACACTCCGCTTACATGTTCCAGGAAACATGGTAAACAATACAAAAGCGACAGTTACGCTAATTATTGTTCAAAGGGACAAAAATAACCTTTTTGTTGGTGTAGATGAGCCGTTATTCATTTGAGTGTTCATTGTATGTCGTTTAAAAATAGAACAGTTTTATCTTAAAGTGGTAATTAAATACGAACAGGGCAATAACGTATCTATAATTAACAGGGCCATTATTTCTGGGAGCAAATGAGATTGCGTCTCGTGCTAGTGATTTAAATAGCAGGAGCGGAAGATATGTAGGTAGATATATTCATTTGGGCTATTATAATATCAAGGAATTTATGGATCATAATAACCCCTGGGAAAGGTGATCGCTAACAAGCTATTTCTAATTTGTTTTATGTTGTTAATAATTGTAACATGCATGATTGTAAGCTGTTATTTTTTAAGTCCCGTTCGATTTCATGCTGGTTCTTCCCAGGACTGAGGTTTTTCCCGAACCAGTGGTAAATTAAAAAAAGTGACTTTCAATAAGTTGTATTTATAATCTATATTGATTAAAAAAATTCTGTTTCTGATACTATGGATATGTGTTGTACTGTACTATCACAAAGATTGTAAACTACTGCGAGATAGGCTGAGCGAGGGATGGTACTTAATAAGTTTTATGTAGAGACTATTTTAAAAAAATACGAATAACACATAAGATATTATTTATTAATTCTAAAGATTTGTTTCTAAAAGCTTAGACGTTGAACATATTTTAAACTAGCGATAGATGATTGTTGGACGACTCTACAACATATCCAATTATACATATAAACCAGAAACCTTCTTTTATCGTGCTGTCTATTGATGAAAACCGCACCAAAATCCCTTGCGTAGTTTAAAAGATCTAGGCGTACGGACGGTGGGAAGCGACTTTGTTTTATACTATATAGAGATAATATTATGTAAAAAAGTTTATTTTCATAAAATAAACGATCTCTTGTGCAGTCGGTATTCATACTGTATTTGAGTATAATGGGTATTATTCATCATTGAGTACCTAGAGTATATGTACATAAGGTATGTAGAAGGGCTGCAAAAACAAAATAAGCTAGTTATAACATTTATGTGCCTACAATAAATGCAGTCTTATTTTTAAAGTAGATAATTTATCTTATACGTAAATGAGATCAGCTTAGAGATAGATAGCTTCCCGCTAAGAAAATGGAAAATTTTCAAAAATAGGGAAGTTATTGTTTTCACCCCGATTTTCGTTTTGAGATCCCAGGAAGTTATTCTGACTAATTTTCACGTGGACGCGCGCGCGCGTGTGTGTGTGTGTGTGTGTGTGTGTGTGTGTGTGTGTGTGTGTGCATGTGTGCGTGTGTGTATGTATGTGTGCGTGTGCGTGTGTGCATGTGTGCGTTTGTGCGTGCGTGCGCGTGTGTATATGTGTGTGTGTGCATGTGCGCGTGTGTGTATGTATGAGTGCGTGTGCGTGTGTGCATGTGTGCGTTTGTGCGTGCGTGCGTGTGTGTGTGTGTGTGTGTGTGTGTGTGTGTGTGCGCGCGCGTGTGTGTGTGTGCGCGCGCGCGTGTGCATGTGTGCGTGTGTGCATGTATGCGTGTGTGTGCGTGTGTGCGTGTGTGCGTGCGTGCGCGTGTGTATGTGTGTGTGTGTGTGTGTGTGCGTGTGCGCGTGTGTATATGTGTGTATGTGTGTGTGTGTGTGTGCACGCGCGCGCGTGTGTATGTGTGTATGTGTGTGTAAACCTTTCATAACTTTTAAAATTTGAAAAAAAACGTTCAACATAACGAAAGTAGCACCAAGTTCCAAGGATGGCCTGCAGGGTCAACTAATTTTTTTCCAGTGAAAGTGATCAACGAGCACACAGTCCACCTAATGGTAAGTGGATGCTGTGGCCCATAGACATCTACACTTATCCTCGATTAAAAATTAAAATGCAGATGCGTTGTTATCTCTTAGGACTAATATGGAATGCCCCGTTAAAACTGAAAAGGGTCTCCGGATCTCTACACTCACCATACAAAACACAACAGCATTAAGCTGCTATTTCACGTTGGTATTCTGTGCGAGCGTGGTTCTTTCCCGGTCAAGCCGATCCGTTCTTGCCACAGTCATGATACGCTGTGAGGTGACTCAACCACGTGTTTTCAAAAAATACGATTTTTGGCAAAAAAATATAAAAAAGGAATTTACTTCGTTTATTAAACCCAATTGAATAGTTGTTTTTAACCAAGTTCAAAAAATCGTGGTACAAAATAAAAACTACGAGGTAAAGTCATGTTGCAGCTATATTGTAGTTGAAGCACGAATCGGTCGGCTCGACCGGTTCGAAGGACCACGCTCTCACAGAATATCGGCATAAAATAGCTGCTGTCTTTTGTATGGTAAGTGGTAAGTTTAGAGAAGCGGGGACTCTTTTTACTAGATTCGGGGCATTGCCAAAGATTTTAAATCCTTGGGCATTTCATCTTTGTCCTCAGGGGTGAGAACGTATCTGCGTTTTGATTTTTAATCGAGGATAGATGTAGATATCTATGGGTCACAGCATTTACCCACCATCAGGTGGGACGTGTGCTTGCTTGTCACCTTATGCTATAAAATAAACCTACGAGAATTGATTTCTCGGAAACGGTTGAACCTATTTAAGCGAATATGATTAAATACTTTATACCTCGGGGGTGTTGGTGGCGTTAAATAGGGGATGAATATTTTAATTTAATTATTTAGACGATATTCCATTTATTACCTTTTGAAGACAATTTGTGATAGTTATTAAATGTTAAATTCTTCTTATTACAGAACAGGCAGCGCTATCGGAAGTTCAGGTCGAACAATCTATAGAAGTACAATGCCTAGCCGGCACAGAATGGGAAACTAATTGCTACCAATGTCAGTGTCTTCCTTCGGGCATTGCACAGTGTCGGAAGCAGGAGTCTTGTGATACAAGTCCCGGTGGTAAGTAACACTTTCTTCTGGTTATGTAGTCCCAACTTTGAATCCTGCGTCGGTACAAAATCGGTTAGTTACTGAGTTTTTCTGTCAAGAAATTCTCAGTAGCGCTCCGGAGTTAGGAAATTGGTGGTGTTTTGCCTCCGTGAAGCATGTAAAGACGTTGGTACAGCGCCTGATCTCCCATTCGGTTATTATCGGATAGCCGTTCCATCGGACTATGATGGTGAAGGAATAGAAAAACTCTAAATCAAAGAGTCTTACACGTTTTAATGTCTACTTACCGATGTTAAACCATCACTTTTTTTGATGCTCCATGATGACCAGACATTTTGATGTTGTTATTTATGTGAAGCGAACACGACTCGTCCGTGCAGGTGTTGGACACTCACTTAAGGACCCAGTCTTGTAAAAATTTGTGTTCTCGCAAAATTTACAGCAAAACAAATATTTTTTATAGTATTTGAAAAAGAAAAAGTGAAACATATTTTACATTTAATTAAAGTATAGGATTTGATATTTTCGAAACTGTTTTTTAATTTTATTTTGGTGTTTAAATTAATAGCTCTACTAGGCGTTAAATATGCTCATGTTTAGGTTACATGCGTAAAAGGTTTTATTAAAGCCTCTGCTATGTACAAACTATAACAACAATAATCTGATCTGATCACTTTTTTATAAATGCTTTAATTTTCTTATTTGAAGGGCTTAAAAAGCCGTAATTTCATGATTTTTTTTCTGCAAATATCTATTTTTTTTCTATTAGAAGTATAAATGTAGCAAAGTCGTACAAACACATAAAATATAACTATTTTCAAGTGATTTAGAAATAAATAAAATTAAAAAAAATTAAAATTCTCTCAGTTCCGCAGTCCGCTGGGATTTCTCAGCGTTCAGACGTGTGCAGTGTTGTTCAACGTTACTTTATCTCTCGCTCGCACGATTGATCTCTTTCCCTCGCGCAGCTCTTACGGACTGAGCGGAGCATATCGTGAAAGCTACTCTACTTAAATATATATTAATTTTTTTTATTGTCATATTAGTTCTAGCTTTTAATGTAAGTAGTGTAGTTGTACCAGTTCTGGACCACTGATTCAGAAGCGGTACAACGACGTGTAGTAGTAGTGTAGTTG
>DWHP01003603.1:0-13243 GCA_018247895.1 Parnassius honrathi
TATATATATAGATGAATTTTCTGCTAAGTAAGCAACTTCCGTAACCACGTTGAAAATGGCCTATGTTCATCAACGGATTTTGATAGAGCTAAAATGACTAGAGCCATCAATTCGTAACAGATTATTACGGGAAAATAAATTATCGAACAACTTTCCTACGAAACACTATTCATTTGTTATGGATGGAACAACCTATGGAAACGTTTATGCGAGTTAAATTTTGTAAACACGTCTTAAACTAGTTGTACACAATACTAGAAATCGTATTTTAGTCTATAAACGAAGAAGACTAATAATTTTTTATTAATATTGCTAGAAATGCGATTTGGGAGATCACTCGTCTCTTATATTGTTTACTTAAATGTCACTGAAATGGCTTGGCGATGGCAGCGAAAATTATCGAAAGTATAAATATTGCTGTGAACATTAAAATACGCAGTATCTAGTCGCATTTTTTCATCTGTTGTTGCCTGTGGAAAAGAAGAATAGTCTAATTTTTTTGCGAATAGAATAGCTGCATTTAAATTAAAGAGTGAAACTGTTATTGTAGGGAAGCTTCTGTTTGAAAGGCTTTGGTCTTAATAGGTAAACATTTAAACTATACATCATAACAATCTAACGCCGCGCCACCATTACACGACATGGGATGTTTCTTTATCTATGTACGTTGGTGCAGTGGCCTAGCGTTGAAATGCGACACTGAGGGACGCGTGTTCTAATCCCGCACGGAACAAGTATTTGTACAATAATTTTAAAAATATATTCTAGGCCTGGGTGTTCATTATTGTGCAAATTTATCTTTGTAAACTGCCTCCACGATACATGACAAAATGCTAGGGTAAATAATGTAACGTTTTTAAAAGTAAAATTGTCAATAACGTTTTAATGAAATTAAAAAAATGAAGCTATGGTTAATAAAGTTTCAAAGGTGTTCGACAAAACGGCAGAGGTAATTAACTTTATTTATCTACTATGTCGAAATTTGTATTAGCTTTAAATTTTTAATCTGTGTTTTGTTTCGATAGGTATAGAGAGCCGCAACTATTACTGGCTGAGCGCTATTCCATCTCAGTTGTCAGGAGTGATAACTGATAACGCACCTGTAGCATTTTTGGATTAACGTTGGTTGCAAGTATCCATCTCACTACTAGTCACGACTAGTCAGCTACTTACTATCAGAACGACTGTTATATCGTTTCTCATATCAATATAAAAAAAATCTCTAGAAAAATTATTCACAAGTTATTCCTAATAGTTCTCCTGTAAAATGTATGTTGTAAAATTCAGGGGCTATATTGATATAAAACACGCTATGAATAAGGCACGAGTGCGTCTCTTTGATTATTTTCCTCATAGCCAGTACTCGGAAAACAAGCTTCCAATACGTCATCTCGTAAGATATTAATTTTCTACCGTTCCCTCTGCATTTCCGCAACATAGTAGTTTATACGAGAGAGATGAATATGGAATATTACAAAGGTTCTGTTTGTAAGTATCTATATCAGTGCCAAACAGCAATATTTAATATTTTATTGAAATGAAATAAAAATACGTTTCTTTTTGTATTTAAAAAACAAAATTGTTTTCAACATTTAGAGAAAATATACATGGTAGAGATGATTAAGAAACAGATAATGTACATCTCGTTAGATTAAACAAAACGTTTGTGTCAAGAAGCTGCATGAAAATTTGTTTTATTTAAATTTTTTTAGTCAAATGTGAAGAATGTCTTAAAAGGGTAGCGGTGAAATTATAGAATTTTAAAATGCAAAATCACTTATGACCAAATACTCAAACACTACTAAATTTTGAGATGTTGTTATGGCTCGTAGTGTCACAGTCATTTTGACTTAAAGTGATAGAGAAAGCACGAATTTAGGCCCGGTTTGCATTTTGAGAAGTGACAAGTGCAAGTGGTAAGTGCAACCGACAAATGACAAGTGCTTAGTGCGTACTTTAGTCCCACTTATCACTTGTCACTGCTTGTTCACACGCACCAAGCACTTGTTATTTGTTAGTTGCACTTGCCACTCGCACTTTTTTTATAGGATAGGGGCAAACGAGCATACGGCTCACCTGATGGTAAGTGATTACCGTCACTTATGAACAGCTGCAACACCAGGGGGATTGCAAATGCGTTACCGACGTTTTAAAAAGGAATAGGCTCTTTTCTTGATGGTCCCTAAGTCGTATCGGTCCGGAAAAATCTCTGGTGGTAGTTGGTTCCACAAGGAAGTTGTGCGAGGTAGAAAACTTCTTTTAAATCGCTTAGTCGTGTACCGCCAGTCATCCAGATGGTATGAATGATATCGCGAGATTTGTCGCGATGTGCGGTGGTGAAACTGTACGGCTGGAATTAGTCCGAACAATTCCTCAGAGCACTCCCCGTGGTAGATGCGAGAAAATACGCAAAGAGATTCAACATATCTTCGCAGTGTCAGTCAGTCAAGCCGGTCGGAAAGAACTCGGTCGCCGATGACTCCAACTGTTCTGCACTGGATGTGATCAAATGCAAGCCCCGGCCCAGAGATTTGAACAGTATTCTATGTGCGGCTGAACTTGCGCCTTTTAAAGTTATAGGCGGTGAGCCGACATGAAATACAGTCCCGCTCTGCTGAGTACGCCAAGCTTTCTAGAGGCCGATTTGACCTTCTCTTCCAAGTGACCACGAAACTGCACGTCACTCGATATGATGACCCCGAGGATTCTGATACTGGCTGAGGCAACAAGTGGAGTACCTTGAAACTTCTTAGGGACATCTTAAAATTGAGCAGCATTTGAGTATTTAAGTATTTATTATATTGGATAATAAGTCTCATTCTTTATTACCCTCTCCCTCTCTCTATTCCTTACTTGGATACGAATTACCAAGACATTTAGGCATCACAAAATATTTTTATTCATTTTATAAAGTTCTCCAGAAAGAATTTCAGCCACGGCGGCTAGTCGCATTGAAGACTAGCCCATCTGCCCAAGCCACAATTACAGCGCACGAGTACGTGTGTGTATGCAAACACTCTCTCTGTTCCCTCGTCTAATTCTCCTATAGGCCGGTAATTCTACACGACCAATGAGATATCATGCGCTTGACTAGATCACGTTCTCGGTGGTTATGAAAACTGAGGAAATCTGCATGTCTGAGAAATGAAAATATTTCGGCGACTTGATAAGTAAGCCATAATGCACTGGAGCAGCACGCCGCGCCGACGGGTAACTTGCTCCATATCCCACTAAGACATGAAATGTGAACATGCCTGAACCCAGCGTATATAGACACTGCATCTAGCCTAGCCTGGCGTAGGTACATGGTAATGTAATTTCATCTTACTTTTTTTTTGTGTTTCGTCATATTTGTTTAGGCAAGAGTGAGTCTGTAAGATTTTTTTTATAGAATAAGGGTGACAAACGAGCACATAGTCCACCTGATGGTGAATGTTACGGCCCATTGACATTCATCCTCAATTAAGACTCAAAATGTAGATGCGTTGTCACTCCTGAGGACAGAGATAGAATGTCGCATTTCAGTAAAAAGGGTTCCCTGTTCTCTACACTCAACATACGAAACAGCATTAAGCTGCTATTTCACGGTTGTGTGTGAGCGTGGTTCTTCCCCGGTCGAGCCGACCCATTCGTGCTACAAACATAATATAAGCTGCAGCGTGGCTCTACCAGCCACGCTGCAGCTTATATACTAGTAAAGAGGTACTACTACCTAGTAAAGAGGTTGTCACCATAGCCTTGATTAAATTGTGGTACAGGAAAATCGTAATTGATATGATTAGAGATTAAATATGAGCTATTTTAATTGAGTTAATTCCCAGCTTCAAGATTTATAAATAAGAATTATATATCGACAGAAATATTATATATAAACATTCTTCCGTGTGTGTGTGTGTGACTGAACTCCTCATAAAGGGATGGGCCAATTATGATGAAATTTTGTGTGTGTGACTAAGTTGATTCGAGAATGGTTTAGATACATAATAATTTGACCAGGTAGGTGTACCTGTTGTTGAGATCCAGAAAACACTCGTGCGAAGCCGGGGTCAATACAATACTATGAACTTCAAATGTACTTAACCAGTAATTGAACGTTTTTTTGTCGTTCTCACTCTTATTCTATAATAAGAGTGACAAACGAGCTCACAGTCCACCTGATGGTAAGTGGATGCTGTGGCCCACAGACATCTACATTTATCCTCTATTAAGAATCAAAACGCAGATTCACTGTCACCCCTGAGGACTAAGATGGAATGCCTCGTTTCCCGTGAAAAGGGTCTCCGGATCTCTTCATTCAGCATACGAAACACACCAGTATTAAGCTGCTATTTTACGCTGCTATTCTGTGAGGGCGTGGTCGTTCTCCGGTAGTGTCGACCTATTCATGCTGCAACCATAATATAGCTGCAGCGTGGCTCTAGTACGTAAAAAAACGTAAGATAATGCAAGCGTATACTTGTTGAAAAAGGTGTCAACTTCTCAGTGTATCGCTGGCTATCATATATATGAGGTGTATAATGGCACTCTACACTACAAAAACGCTTGCTGATATTACGCCGCAGATTTGACTGTATACGTTTACTGGTAAATCATTTTATTGAAACGTATTTAAGATGTGTACAAAGCAATGTATTAATGATTCCCGTGATATTTTTTAAACTTTTTTCCCAATTCGTATTGCTACACATAGCCTTACTACTATAAAAATGTACTGCATCGGAAAAGCGAATAAACAACAATGTAAAAGTAAATTGCGTTCTCTCCACTGAACAGCCGCTGTGATGAATGGTCGCGCTTGTTTTCAGGGAACGAATTTCGAGTTAGGAGAAATGGGGTTTAAATGCAGTTTTATGATAAAACGAAATAAATGTTCTGTTTTGCAAATTGTTATCACAAGTGCTTTTAAGAAACTGTTATATCAACCAAATATGAACAGTTTAAAAGCCACGTTGCAGCTATATTAATAAGATCTCAGCGCGAATGGATCCGCTCGACCGGGTAACTGGTGCGGGTCGATTAAGAAGAAAAGTACACTAGTACTTTTTCTTCTTAATCGACCTATATTCTAATACTACATCCACATCATCTGTGTGCTTTAGTGTATTTTTACGTGATAGAACCACGCTGCAGATTTATCAGTTGTAGCACGAATGGGTCGGCTATACCGGGATAGAACCACGCTATCACGGAATACCAGCGTCAAACCGTACGCTGTTGAGTTTCGGATGATGAGTGTGGAGAACCGGAGACATTTTTTGCTGGAAACGAGATATTCGATCTTAGTCTTCAGGAGAAACAAAGCATATGCGTATTGATTCTTAATTAAGGATAGATGTAGATATCTATGGGCCACAACATTCACTTACCATCATGTTGACTGTGTGCTCGTTCGTCACCCATCATCTATAAAAAACCTAAAAATGTGGTCACCATTAATTACGATACCAAATCATTTTTGTATATTTAATATATAAAAAGATTACATTGAATTTGTATTAGGTTAGTATTTGTTTTTTTAATATACTTTATTAAATTGTCTTGTAGTGGCGGTATGGTGGAACCCATCACTCAATTTCGAACCGTCAGTGTCGTATGGGGCGACTACGAGAAATGTCAGAGCAATCTTATGGTTTTCAAAAGTCGTCGGTATTACCATCTCGTTTACTCCAAACGTATTATACCCAGACCGGCGACGCGCAGCAGTGCCAAAGGTGCTGGACGTCTTTTATAGCGATGGTCAATGTGTCTGCCAAGCCCAAGTTCTTCCAAGATGAGAAGAGGCCTATTTCCAGCTGGGGACTTTTATTTATTTATTTAACTTCATACACAAATGTATATAGACGGACTTAATGCCTGAGGCATTATCTACCAGTCTACCTTAGAGTAGTGCAGAGATAAAAGAGGTAGGTGTAGTAAGAAGTATGTACAATATATATAAACTCATACATATATAAGCGTATAAATATATACATATATAAACATAATGTAAGTATATATACATAAAATTAAATACATATATAAAATATACATTATATATACATACATACACACATACATATTAAATATAATATTAAACACGGCTAACTACGAACGCTAAGTTGATTCTGCCAATTTACTGGCGAGCAATTCTCGCACTTTAGATTTGAACGAAATCCGGTTTTCGGCACTCCTGATTTCGGAAGGAAGAGCGTTCCAAAGAAGAACAGATTGAACAAAGAACGATGATTGTACAAAGTTAGTACTAAAAGAGGGGCACTGAAGCAAAAGGTTATTACTAGAACGGAGAACTCTATCATGGTTGGAGCTAAGATATTGAAAATAAGGAGTTAAATATAATATATAGAATATATTACGTAAGAAACTGCACACGAGCACAATTATTGACCACGTCTGTACCAACTCCTTAGATTCCTTGGTCTCCATGAATATAATTTACTCGACAAAATCAGATCACAAAAAAATATGTATCGAATTATGGAAACAAAATACCACCTGGACAGAAGGTACAATATCAATGTCTAGATTATAAGGTTTTTTGTAACAGTGTAGTACTTATATGTTTTATTATCATCAGACATGTCGGTTACCTCACGATTCGATGTTTTTCATCACCGCCGATCACGCGATAAGTAAGCACTTAAAATGCAATTAACAATTTCGTTGGTGGCTGTGCGGTGGCATTGGAACCCGTGTTGCTAGGATACGCTGAAATTTACTGTGAGCGACAAAATAAAATCATTATATTATGATTAGCCAACATTTAAAAATTACTACATCATATTTTATAAATGAAATTCGCTAAAATTTAAGACACCATTAAGTTTGCAAGATGATGCTGTGACCAGGGTTAAGAAAAGAATGTTTCGGTGGTTTGGTCACGTAGAAAGAATGAATGAGGAAAGAGTGACAAAGCAAAAAAAAAAACAAATAGCAAATTGCATTTGCAGAAGTGAATGGAAGAGTCGGAAAGGGACGTCCTAGGCGAAAGTTTATCGACCAAATTGACTATATATTGAAAATGGGTAAATTAGGAGTATCCTTAAGCGACGAGCATGTATGCATAGGTATATGAATGTGGAGGAGGCGAGAGAGGTGTGTCAGGATCGTGCCAAATGGAAGTCTGTAGTCTCTGCCTACCCCTTTGGGTGACAGGCGTGAGTGTTTATGTATGTTATGTATGTATGTATTACGACGAAATTCGTCTTTATTTTAGAAACAAATGCTTTTAAAATAAACTTACCTTGTAATTAACACAGCACTTTTTGGTTTTAATACCGTGTTTACGAAACGAACAGCGACCTTTCACTCTAGCTTCACGCGTAAGACCGAATAAGACTATCTTGGTCAAAATCCGAATACGCAAAAAGTACGGAGATACTACCATTCCTTCACGCCATTTTACCTCCGATCGTTGTAGGACCTTGTTTGTAAGAAAGATCTCGATTTTTTTTATTAAGACTGCGTATATTAGACAAAAGTCGAAATTTTTGAGTTGATACCCTGTTCATCCATATGTCAACGATATACGTAGTTTCGAAATGTAATTTCGTTTCAGGTGTCATGACTTCGAATCTTTTTCATTGAAACAATGCGTGACTTTGTTTGCATAAAGGACAAGTAGGTATAACCTTGGAGTTAACATAAAACGATTTCTTGAATGATGTATCTCTGTTCTCATAAATTGCAGGTTTTTGGTAATAACGTTGTTTAAATTTTGATACATGCTCATTTCTATTGAAATTCGATGTTTCGACTCTCTCTCCTATTCATTGACTCTTTCCTATTCATTGACTGTTTCCTATTCATTGGCTCTAGGGCTGTAAACTTGGCTTCCAAAAACGCCAGAAACTCGTCCAAATCAGTTAGTTCCCGTGGGGCTTTTCTTGACTCCATATAATCGCTATAAGTTGTTGTATCTAATTTCTTTGCTATAAGGTGTACCAGAATCGGATCCCAAGAGGTAGTGTTAATCCCCATATTGAAAACACCACGAATGCATTCCATTGATACGTCGTGAAGTCGTTTAAGTTCTGTTGATGATTGTTTTTGGATGTTAGGTTGATTTATTAGAGTTTCAATGTGCTTTGTAAAGAGAACTTGCTGATTGTCATAGCGATGAATTAATATTTTCCACGCGGAATCATAGTTTTCTGAAGAAATATGCAAATGTTGTATTAGGCGCTCGGCTTCACCTCTGACCTTTCCCTTTAAGTGTTGCATTTTTTGTGCCTTAGTCATCGAAGGATTGTTGTGAACGGCTTCTTTAAACAGGTCAGAAAATGTACGCCATTGGATATAATTTCCCGAAAACGTAGGTATTTCTATTTTTGGTGTTGTTAAGTATACATAGTGTAGAGATGTTAATTTCTTGTTTAACAACCTGTTCATGTTCTTAAACGTGACCTCCATTTCCACATATTCCTTGTCGTATTTTAAATCGGAACCTTCGAGAATATTGTCAATCTTCAAGTGTGTTTCTTCGATGTCGCTCCAACGATTTTGGAGGTTTCTCAACACATACTCTAACTCCCATTTTTCATCCATGTTTTCAATGTCTATGTTCTCAGTTATTCTCGAAAATTCTCGAAAATTAGTACGCTGCAAGGTTAATAACTCTTTACATTTCTCAAGGTCAACCTGGGTGGTATTATCCTAGTCGTTTTATCCTTTGATTTACACTCATACACATCCATCATTTCCCGTGTTTTGCTATACAAATGTTCATACGCAAGAAAAATGTTGTAAAATATTCGTGAGTCATCAGTAATAGATCGTTGTTGCTTTTGAATTCGAACCAATCAATTCTTTGATTGGTTCGAATTTGTTCATCCAATTCTTTGATTCTCTTCTCTATGTATTTCATAGTTTTTCTTACCTTCGGATCTTTTTTGAGATTGGCATTAAGTCTTCTGATCTCGTTTACGATTTCAAACTGTCGCTGCAATAAGGCTTGCATGATGATAAGTTATTGTTTAAATATTAAGCTGCAAGTAACACTAATGGAGCTATAACTTCCAATCGTCGGGTCCACTTAGTGCACTGTGTCCTCAGCACAGTATATTACGCGCCTTCTCAATTCAACTGGTGAGACACGCTTGTGGGAGGCGAGAAGAACCGATTCGCTACTTTGCCAAAACACTAAGCACTATAGTAATAATTGAAGGACCAAAAATGTATGATGTATATATGCAAGTACGTAATGCAATGCAATGCATCTTGCATAAATGCTGCTGAGGAGTACCACTCAATACTGAGATTGTAGGATGCAAAATAAAACACTGTTTACCGTAACGCCTTGCTAATGGTACTGAATTTATTATAAAAATAATATGTGTACAATGCATTAAAATGACGTCAAACACAAGCACGTGCTCCAATTACGCTAACATATAAAAATGTACGGGTTTACTCGTACATATTCCTAAGCCTTAAACAAAGAAAGAAAATAAAATTTAAAATTTTACAAAAATAAGAAAAATATTATTCGTCTATTTTGAACTCGAACTTAATAATCTTGTCAAACGTTGTGGATGTAGTCTCCGCAGCGCGCGAACCGCTGAGTATGCGGCGGGCTGTCGGACGTGGGGGTCGCGTTAGCTGACCTAGCCGTGTTGATATAATATAGTTGTTCGCGCTCAAATGCGCGAGAACCGGCGAGCAGTTAGTTGGCTAGAAGATTCAGACCGTAACGCCGCGTCCGGACAAACTGTGCCCATAAACTCGAGTTAAACCGAAATTGTTCGACGCTAGACGGCCGCCATTTGTTTTGGTTTAGTTTCGTTAATAAATGTTATAACGAGGCCCCTTTTTATAGTTATCCAGCGGATTAACCTAGATTGTTACCGATTTGTGTCAAGGAATTGTATACGCGGCGATTTGAAGTCACAAGGAAAATATAGGATTATAGTCTTGAATGCTTGATAATGTTAATTGTGGTAACTTACGTGGCATTCTATATCGTACGAAGTGCATCGCTTATCCTATCGAACTCTAATCTTGAAGATATATCTGCTTAGACTGTAGTTTTGTGCTAAGTGAACTAATACAGGAGTTCAGCGCCAGCAGAAAAGGGAGGCGCTCTTTCTGGAGCGGTGCTGCAGCGGCGGGTCGTCCGATTACCTTGGTGAAGTCAGTTAACACCCTTACACCCTGTTCTCTCAGCATACACACCCACACTACCTAACACCATGCTGACGACGCCTGGTGGTACACCCTACTCATGAACTGGGTAAGTTCTCCTGTTGAATTATTAGCCTATTTATAAGTATTTCCATAAGCCATTTGGGCTCGTCCCTTAGTTGCTTGTCGAGCTGGTTACCAATGGGCCCTAACCGGGTCGACCCAAGTCTAGGCAACTCTGGGCCGTAACACTAGGTTTAGGTCGTCGGCTATAGGGTCTACCTGTTGTGGGGCGGCGGAGGACCGCGGGATTGTTTTCTTTGGGCCCCAAGGATTAATTGGGAGCAGTGCAGGCTGGGATGGTGAAAGGCTCATAAGGGGCCGAGGAGGGCCCTGAGGTGACCGATAGAGGCCCTGAGGGGGCCAATAGATGCCCTGTGTGGGCTGGGATGAGCCCTGAGGGGGCTGAGGCAGGGGCAGGCCCTAGCGGGGCATGCGGTTTCGAAGAGCCGAGAAAGATTGGTCGTTGACCAGTGGTGGAGCTTTTTTGCTCAAAAGTGGGCGAGGAGCGCAAGGGCAGCCTCTAAAATTGGCCGGGTGGCCTGTCTGTCCGCATAGGACACATGCGGGTGGGGATTTGGCGTTTTTGGGCCGAGGGCACTCTTTCGAGTGGTGCGGTTCTAAGCACTTAACGCACCTGGGTGGGGCTGAGCAGTTGGCCGCCGCGTGCCCGTGAAGTTGGCAGCGATAGCACTCCGCCGGGTATCCGCGCCTGTGTAGAGTTTCAACCCTTATTCGAGACAGGCCGTACACTGTGCGTATCTGACGGAATATGGACTTTACCTCCGGCACGTTTGAAAGAACGAGTAGGGCGAAGTAGAAACTCTCGCCCTTGCTGCTGTGCATCTTTTGCACAGCCTCTACGGGGAAGTCTTGGGACTTTAGGTCTTCTAGGATGTCCTCGTTTGCGAGTTCGTAAGGAATTTCGCGGAGGACTGCTTTCACTTTTCTTTCTTCGGCGAGAGCGTACGTATGATAGAACATGCGCACGGCCGTGAAATGTCGGATAATATTCCGGAAGTCTTCTATAAACGCCGGCATAATTTTGATGGCTTCGCTGACATTGGTGACTTGGTCATATTTGAAACCCTTTTCATAAAGCGTTTTGGGCAATTGGGTGAATTTCGCCTTCTCTCAGAAAGACAGGGGGCGGGACTTGGCTTTTGGCTAGCTGGGGAGCGAAGCGGGTTGCTGGCTTGGGGGTAGAGTCTTGCGACTGAGAAGCGGCAGCGTTAGGGGCTGTGGGGCAACGACGAAGGTTGCGGATGCGGCCGCAGCGGCGGGGGCGCGGGCAGCGGCAGGGGCCGCCGGGGCGAGGGGTGTGCGGGAAGTTGCGGCGCACTTCGGGCCGCGCTTGGATTTCACTAGGGTGAATTCGGCCAAATCTGTGACCGTGCCTTCGGAGCCGGACGACTCTGAGGAGCCAGAGGAGGTATGGGCAGTCCTCTTTCGTGAGGATGAAGTAACGGACGTGGTGTCCGAGTGCTCTATGTCGAAGTCAGGGGATGCGGGCGAGACGGTCTGCGGGGCAGCCGCTTGGGTCGCGAGGAAAGTCGCGATGGAGGACGGGGGAAAACATGCCTTAGGGGCAGGGGGAGTGAAGAAAAAAAAGTTTGTTGACGATATTCTCGTCGAAATTAAAGGCTGTGCCTTGGGATTGGTAGTACTGAGCGACCGCAGCCCTAATTACGTTTGCAAGACGTTTTATGTCTATGGTGGACATGTTGGTTTGGACAGGGGGGGGGGCTGACGATTATACAGAGAAACAACACTTGCCCTGAGAAGAACGACGCCTTGTCCTCAAAAGGACAAGGAACGTTTTTCTAGAACACTAACAAAATGCAGGTAACAAATTATAACAATAACCTATAACCGAAAATTTACAAGAAAAACCGTAACAGAATAGTAAAATAATAGAACAATAAAAGGCACGGCGCGCTCAGACCTCCTTACCGAAGCAAGGGGGCAAGAACGGTGCGAAAAAAACAAGTGACTCACCTACGGCGACTGCTCGGCCGGTGTGAGCGGGAGAGCGGAGGCGCGCGAGCGAGAAGGGTGCACTACCGTACGGGGACGGAGCGCGAACTGTTTGCATGACCTCTCGAGAGCATTGCGCGAACGGAACTGAGCTCGACTTCAAAGAGTCAGTAATTTCTTCATGAGGCAAAAATTGTTTAGTAAGGGTTATTATACGTGATCAAACGTACTCCTAAGTGAAGTACGATCGGTATTATACGAGTCACTATTCGAAGATATAGGTACAGTTCCCACTTAGGTAGTAAAGTTTTGCCGAATCAAGAATATATTTAATGAAAATAATCTCTGATAATTGAAGCAAGATGACGGGAACAAAGTAAGGTAGGAATAGAAAGATAATCGACAGTTGAAATCGATTGTCAAATCGATATTTAAAAGTCTTAATCATATATAAGTTCAAGAGGTAGACGATTAGTTTTGTCGAAACATATTCCACATTAAAGGTAAAATAAGACCAAATTTTATCAACAAATTTAGATTTAATAACAAAAAATAAACAAAAATAATTTGTTTAAAGCTCTTGAACTCAGAGAGTTGCCTCAGAGGTTCCTTTTCGTAAGAAAACATCGCGGATGGCCCCGTGGCTCCCAGGGTTATTTGAGACTGTTTCCCTTTCCCGCAAGAAAAGTTTAAGAGGTTTATATTTAAGACATATATTTTACTTTTCTCATAATTACTAATAAAATTTAGACATTTAAAAGTTCAAGAGTTTCAATTATATTTTTCATAGATATACCACCGATTTGAAGACCCTATTTCTCAAATAGCGTACTAGCCTACTTTCATTATGTTTGTAAAAGTTCTCGTGGCTGCCGAGAGATTCTTTTAAATCTATGGTGACCCTGTAGCACCCTTCCGATATGAGCAGGGTAAGAGTTCTGTAATCTTCTATTTTAAATGTAACTTTTGTGTGAATTTATTTAATGACATTAAATTTAAAATAAAATAATAGTCACCATTAGGCTTGGGCGCTAAAATATATTAGATGTATAATGAAATAAGGATGGTTTACAAACGGACATGGCCT
>DWHP01003604.1:0-13243 GCA_018247895.1 Parnassius honrathi
GCTGCGCATCGCTCTGCTCCTCGCGCTGCGCATCGTTCTGCTCCTCGCGCTGCGCATCGCTCTGCTCCTCGCGCTGCGCATCGCTCTGCTCCTCGCGCTGCGCATCGTTCTGCTCCTCGCGCTGCGCATCGCTCTGCTCCTCGCGCTGCCATGATGTTGCTCTTTCTGCCTAAACACTGCTCCGCTCACGCAATCAATAGCGACGTTCGTTTTGAAACTGTGGCAGCGTGCGCGCTATGCATATTTGTTATAGCTAATTATATCAAAGTCATAAAAAAAATATACGTCATCGTCGTCGAGATTCTTTCCTATATATTCTTTACTCATGTGATCACATGGGCGATTGATGATGATCGCTACACTATTTATGATTTTAAAGGACACGTGACGTGATTCCTTAACGAACGCTTGATTCGAACTGCGTTTGCACGATTTTGTGGCTGGCCACTCGCGCTCATATTGCTAGTCCTTTGACTCGCGCCCAAAAAAACCGATATAACAGGGAGCGATGGGCATGACGCATGATGAGTATTGTGGCCACACTACGTTACTGCCTGACTACTTCCCGTGACACTTTCCTCGCTACTTCCTGTGCCACTCGACGAATTTGTGCCCGGGGAGTTAGGACTAATATATAATGTCGCGCAGCCTGTAATTATACTGGATTTTTGCACTTTCGACAAAAACACGGCCGTGCAAGCACTGCTACTTGGTGTCAGCAAAATATAAAAAGGGAGGGGTAAACACAGGTGAACTCGTAGGCCGAAATGGAGTTTTACAACCTAATGGCAAGTAGATGTAGCTGTCCATTGACGTTTACATCCTCGATTAAACATCAAAAGGGAGATTCGTTTTCATTCCGGGGTACTAACATGGGAAGACACGTAGAAGAAAGAAAGAAAATATTCGTGGCTACAACACTATGCAATATAAGACATAATTGACAAAGTCACCAACTAAACCGTCACAGACTCAGTTTAAGCTACAGCAATATTGACACGGTACTGCTATTTTGTCTGTACTTTGTCGTGAAAACATGTGAGTAGCTGTGGTTTAGTGACCCATGGTAAATGAAGAGGGACCTAAATTGATAGCACGCAGGATGCGCGTTGGTGAACTCTCTCAGTAGAGTCGGAGTCGCGGAGGAAGAGGTGTATTGGTATGGCGAGGCGCCACTCATATCCTCCGCGAGACTGTCTTCGAAAATACTGTAGTAAAAGATGATATTATAGTTTGTTCCGAATTTAGTTAAGTATAGGATGGAAAATAGCTTATCGGATTTTAATGTATACAATATATTTATTTATTCAATCTTCATTATTAACACCTTAATAACTAGGGCATACTACACAGCTTAATAAATACTTACGGCATTCAACCCAGTCAACACGTGGAGTGATGAAAAGAAGGTAAATAGGCTCAGAGGGGCGCGGTTTTTGTTTAGACGACAAACAAGAAATGTTTCTAAGGTATCGTGCGTGTCGTGTCTCGTAAATGTGTGGGAGGGATGTGTGCACCTCAGCATGGCAGTCACATTACTACTATCCCAGACTCGAAGCACACGGCTTTTTCGCACAGCCATAGTAAAAAGAGACAGCTATGCATCCTCGCACCGTTCGATTTCCTCGCATACATCTAGTGAAAACGCAGCCTAAGGATTTAAAAAGTTGTTGATATATTTGCTTAGGATTCTCTTTCGACCAATAGCTAATCCTTCTTATAAAGGTAATTCTTTAAACAGAAGTTTGCTTCGCCACTTCAGCGTGTTTTCAATGTTGTTGAATTGCTCTAGCAATTTATTGGTAAAATGGATTTGATTGTGTAGGACTGTAGCGGCGCTGTCGTCGCGCCGCAAGCGAAACACACCGAAGCCTAGATCGCGCTATCAAAAATTCCGCATCATAAACATTATATATAGAACTTCACCGAACTATCACTCGGAGTGTTGGCCGCTCCCCGGGAGGAAAATCTTGCCCGGCGGGAGATCTCCCCTTTTCCTTCGACGGCCACAGTGGTGACCCCGACGTGATCTGAACACGCAACCAACAACCTTTGGAAACTTCAAGCTTCTTCATCATCATAAACAACCTTTGAAAACTTCAAGCTTCTTCATCGTCATAGAATACCCCACCCATTTGCTCCCGAGCGGATATCGTCTGCAGTCTGCATATCCTGCAAGCCATCTAGCTTCACAAGGTTCATAGCATCGCAGCACTGGAATAATAATGTTTCCTGTTTCTTCAAGCTACTCTATGCGCTATACAGTGTTCGGCACGGCTCTGAGCCTTACTGCTCGCCTCTGCTTCACGGCACTCTCACAGATTACTTGCCTTCTTCTCGACTCACCGCAGACTACAAGGCAATCCACTGGCACTTGCACATTCGTCAACTGGACTGTACAATCGACCTCCGGTCTGAGCAGGGGGGTGATGTGGCGGCGCTGTCGTCGCGCCACAAGCGAAACCCACTGAAGCCTAAATCGCGCTATCAAAAGTTCCGAATCATAAACAGTATATACAGAACATCTCACACGGAATGTTGACCGCTCCCCGGGCAGTACACCTTGCCCGGCGTGAGATCTCCCCTTTTCCTTCTACGGCCACGCTTTCAATATATATTCTTGTAATCTATCGAATAAAGAATATTCTATTCTATTCCTATTTTCTGTATATTTGTAACCAATCACTGCACCTATAACGGCGTTTATGCACAATAAATTAAGCTTTTGCGTTATCCCCGGGAAAAAAAATTAGTATTATAGCTATTTATATAATCTGTTAACATCGCGCCGTATATTTTCGAATTAGCGAAAAGTCGGTTTCGATTAGCAATCTCAAAAAGCAGGGTGTAACTATTTATAAACAGCGTGCTCTAATTATTATTGTCTTTGTGATTCCTCCATTACGGTTCTAAGGATTACGAAACTATCTGTTAGTATGTTAGTTTTAAATTAACGGCTGCTTGCCTCATTTAACTGCATCATTATTATACAGATAAAAATAAATTATCTTTACAAGTTATCTCTCAAAGGTCCGTGAGGATTTTTACTAGTTTCGTGTATTTTTGTTGAGGAAGGTTCTTTAAACGTCCAATTATTATTGATGACCTTTTAATTGTTTCTGATAAGACGTATGTGATTGGATAAGTCAAGTAATTATATGTATCGCTCATTAAAAATATTCCCAGTGTATCGTAAGAGGCGACAAAGGATAACAAGTAGGATATGGGCAGCAGTGTCTTTTAATAACAAATAAAGAACGCCTGTTACCTATCCGCCTGCTAATCGCGGCGACTTTAGCAAATATTCCCATATAACGTCCTGCAGGCCGAATTTCGGTTACGGCGCGGCGACCTGTCTCAACAGTCTGGTCAGGCAGGACAGAACAGAATTATACAAGCCCGAGTGTATGTGCAAGCACTGCATCTGGTGTACTCTTTATTCCTCTCGCAGAGTCCGATGGGACGGCAATCCGACACGAACGAAGAGAGATCAGGCGCAGGACCAACGGCTTTACGTGCTTCCGAAGCGCTGGGGTGAGACGCCGCCAACATCCTGACTCCTCATACTGAGAATTTATTGACAGTAAAACTCGTAAAAACGATGTTAAGAATATTTCATAATGAAATAGCCAAAACACCAACGGCCCTCTGATATTTTATAGTCAAAGCTAAAGACTTCATAGCTACCACTGATTACTGCGATAACTCCGAAGAAGAGCGTGGTCCTTCCTCGGTCGAGCTGACCCATTCGTACCATAACCATAATATAGGCGCAGCATGGATCTACCACGTTAAAGTCACGTTATTTTTTAAAACTTATCTATATTCTTACGCAAACACAGAGGTTTTAAGTTCAGATTCTAATCAAATATTCATTATAGTTTGACAGCACGCTAGCGGTTAACCGACGTAAAACCATTAACGATAGTGTCGGAGTTATCGCAGTAGTCGGTGGTAGCTATTAAGTCTTTAGCTTTAACTATTAAAAAATTAGAGGGCCGTTGATATATTGGCTATTTCGCAATGAAATATTTTTAACATCGTTTTTACGAGTTTTACTGCCAAGAAATTATCAGTAGCAGGAGCGCTCCGGGAAGTCTGCAGTCTGTGAACACGTACAGGATCGCCCCCGTCACTACATCGGATTTGATAAACCGCAAATCCTTGCTAAAGAACACCGATTACTTCCAAGGACGATTCGTGAGGCTATTGAAATCAAAAAACATCCTAATTTTAATAGAGACGATGGCTGGGATCCTATAATTAAAAAACTAAATCCCAACCCAAGCATACATCCGCAAGACTTAGATACCATAATGTAAATCGGAATAAACATTAAAAATTAATAATTTTAATCTATGGTAACCGCGGTTAACTATGACACTTGGACGTTGAACATCTCAGTCCCACCCGTGACCATGGGTGTTGTGTAAAGTGCTCGAAACGTCGGGTGTTTAAAAAGTTAAATATACGCAATAAAATCCGTAAAAACTAGTATTACTCAAATGTGTAGTGTTCGCGTAAATATAGGAAAAAAAGCTTTTAATTTATTTATGAATATTATTCAACAATTATTTATTGATATATTAACCGGGTAGAATGTTTTAAGAATATCCACTACCGCATATTGCCCTGTTGCCAATTCACAAAATTCCGCCTGTGAGGTTATTCTTTTATATAGTCATTTATTTATTTATAAGGATGGTTCATGTTCATCAGTGTACTTTTATAGGCAGTAGTCCCATAAACATTTGGAAAACTGAAAGGGTGGCCAAATAGGGGATGAAATTTTTAAATATAAATATTTAAGTAAACTCGAAAGGGTAAAAAATAAACTCTTTATAGTCTTACGAAAGCCTATGACCGGTGCGTCTGCCTGTACTCACATATGGTGCCGAAACGTGGGCACTAACGGTACGACTACTATACATAAACTCAGTAACCAAGCAGGCGATGGATAGAGCTGGAGTTTTTCTGGTTGATAAGATTCGTAAAAAAGAAATCCGCCGGAGAACCAAGGTCACTGACATAGCCTTCCGTATTTGCGGGCTGAAGTGGCAGTGGACTGGTCACTAAAAGCTATAATAGTTGGGAGTAGGCGTGTGTAGAGTGAGACCGCGTTTAGGTAAACGTAATGTGAGACGCCACCTAACCAAATGGAGCGACTATAATGCGCACGGCGGCTGGCGGCAACTGGATGCGTGTAGCCGAAGATCGAGCTAAGTGGCGCGCTTTGGGAGAGGCCTGTGTGCGCAACAGTGGACTGCCGCAGGCTGATGATGAAAAAGTTACACTACAGTTGTGTTCTAGCACTCACCGACATCAGAGTGTAAAAATTATCTTATTCTTTTTAGTTCTTCGAAATCGGCTTTTAATTGTTTCTAAAGTTAATTTACATTTAAGCGTTATGCTATTATGTCGGGCACGAGTAAGTATCCTATTGACTTACTAGAATTTTCTGTTGTATTTTGGAGGCAAAATCGCCTACAAGCATGAGATATACGAGGGGCGTTCAATATATTTTCGGTATGGTTATGTTAGAAAAAAAATAAACTTACGAAATATTTTTTATTTTTCAACATAGTCTCCCATATGACGTCAATACATTTACTTATTCGTGGAAAAAGCTTTGCTTCCCTTGAAAAAATATTCTTCGTCTTGGCCTGAAAATGCTCATTTACAGAACTCATTATCGTCAGTAAGTTTGGGAATAAAAAGTAGTCACTAGGGGCTGGATCTGAGCTGTATGTTGGGTGGTTATTTTCCTCAAACCCGCAGCAGCCTTGGAGAGGCGCGCCTTGTGAACCGGTGCGTTATCATGAAGAAGCAGCACTGCCTTGATCAGCTTTCCTGTTCTTCTTTCTTTTATTGCTTCTCTCAAACGGCATAAAGTGGCTGAGTATTTGTCTGCGTTGATGATTTCACCTTTTTTTTGGGTACTCGATTAATAGTACTCCTTTGGAATCCCAAAACTCTGGCCATAATTTAACCAACCGATGGAGTGACTTTATAGTTCTTGGGGAGGGAGGGGGGATCTGATTTTATTTTATGCCATTGCATAGACTTCTGTTTACTCTCAGGGTCATCGAAAATACTTGTTGAGTCGTCACCACACAATTCTAAAAACTTCCTACAACAGTCAACCCATCTTGAACAGACTTTTGTGAGGTTGAGATAGTCATGCAATATGGTGTATATGGTACCAACGGATAGGTTAGTCATACAAATTTTTTAATTATATGTAGGTCATACAAACACTTGTTTCTTAGGCGATTCAAATTCGCAGTGCTGCGTTTAAACGCGAAGTCACTGCGTTATCTGTGTACCGCAACTTACTGCAGAATGATGTAGTGTTACGATAATAATAAAATATATGTAACCAATGTCCTTTTTACAGGTGTGTGAAGTATACAAACTGCACAGAGAGACGTTCCACTTAACCGTAGACTACGTAGATCGGTACTTGTCTAACACCGCAGACGTGCAGAAAGGCCGGTTGCAACTCATAGGTAAGTTATTGAAATACATACATAAACACTCACGGGTATCATCCGGAGGGGTAGGCTACGGATAGGAGACTACGGACTTCCGTTGGACTCGATCCTGACACAACTCTCGCCTCCTCTAACCTACACCACAGAATAAATAATAGTACTACGTACGGAAGTTGCACTCCTTTGATGTCGATTGCTTGCCGATGTTTAATAGCCTACATATGATTTCTTATATTTACGCGAGCACTACACATTGATTAACACTACTTTAACAGATTTTATCGCGTTTAATTTTATTGATTTTTTAATACCCGACGTTTCGGGTGCTTTCCAGCAACCGTGGTCATTTAGGTGACTAACGTTCGGTACCTTTTTAATTATTATTTATGGTCCGATTTACGCAGAATAAATTTACTGTGTCTGTGCCACCGATGCCAAATTTACGGCCACTTGGTCAGAAATTGCTGACGCAGAACCAGGTGCGTCAATTGCCTAGATGATCACGGCACCACCGACTGCAACCGCACGTCTGAGAGGGCAGAGCCTCTGAGCTGCGTTAATTGCCGCGAAGAGGGATTTCCAGCGAACTATCGCGGGTGTTCCAAAGCGCCGCGACGTAAACAGTGCAGAGGTAAAAGCCGTCCCAGATGTGCGGATCAAGCTAGTGCCGCGCTCTCGGCTGTCTGCCCCCAAACTTGCACCATCTTCGGTGCCCTCTTCTGCGCATCAAACCGCCACCAAGCCCACCCCCGTCGTCGGGGTCTCCGCGCAAGGTGGTAGCACTCCAGTGCCTTCCGCGCTGAAACCCAATGCGTGGATAAAGCCTCCACTAGTCGCCTTACGGCCATCCCCCCCTCTCTCAGGTCCCCAAACCCAAGCCTGTCCCTCAAGGTTCAACTTCCTTTGCTGCTGATTTTTCTCTAATCTGCAACTTCATCAGCAATATCAACGACGTTGAATTATCCTCCTTGGCCCGCAAACTCCGTAAAGCAAGCAATCTTCAGGACAAGCTTAACGCCAAGATTGAGCACATAGGACAAATCTACGCAATCTGGTCTTTCCAGTGTGCCAAAAGACCTTTTTTAAAGGCCATAATTGCTGTAAGGTAGAAATAAAGCACGCTCTCTGACTGTTGTGTTTTTAACGCAAACGAGCTCAGAGACCAAAAAGATGAGATCGCGCTCTTCCTGCGAAACCATGATGTGGACGTTATGCTAGTGCAAGAGACCTTCTTAAAGCCACCGCGATCTTAAAGCGATCGCAATCCCAAAATCGCAAATTACACATTAGAAAAGTTGGGTTGACCAGGCTTCCTTAAGAAAAAGTCCTCGCACTGCGTACCGATCGACGCTGCCCTGTTTACTAATATATAAGTTTCTATATGTAAGGTAGCTATGTCTGGCCATCCACCATTTACCATCGTTTCAGCGTATCAACTGCCAATGAAGCGTATTACATATTCAGACATTTTAGAATTACTAAACCCAGGTCCCAGTGTCATAATAGCTGGAGATATCAACAGTAAGCATTCCTCCTAGAACTTGTTTACAAACAACCCAAACTTCGATGTTATCGCGCTGGAGACAAGGAAATCATTGTCTCAGCACTACTTTGAGAGGGCCGAAACATATCCCAACCCGTTAGTGGTAAACGCAGCCACCTACGCCCCAACTCCACGTTACGGAAAGTCTCCGGAGGCCCCATAACGTTTCAATTGACCCCTGTACCCTGTTCCCTGACCCCTGTACTGTTCCGGTAGATTCCGACGACCCAAATGTCGCAGACTAGTCACACACGAACACTACACACTCACCGAGTGCAACAAACACAATTAGTACATCGAATGGGACGTAGCGAGTTTCCGGACGGGCGCGTCACGCAACGCTCAGCATCGCCTACACACCGTACACCCGCATCCCTGTGCAGTTCTCACCGCCCAGAACAGCGAACGATGCGAGTCAGCTGTCAGAACCGGGGGCCCGCTACCCGCTATTAGATAACTCATTTACGTTCACAGACTCAACCGACGTAGGTGACATCTTTACGCAAGTGAAGATGCAGAACAACTTAAACTTACCCACTTTATTTTTAGCCTGCGACCATTGAAGCCGTGACCCCTCAGATCGATGAAGCTGTAAAAGCCAAAAGGCCTAAAGAACTAACATTATCGAAATCAGTCTTCATCTCATTGCGTTTTATTTTATATAAGGGTATTATATTAGATATAAGGGTTACCCAGGAGTACTTTCAGCTTTTCATGTGAAGCGGCGGGTTAGAACGACTGTTGGCATGTGTTGTCTCACTATTGATAACCGCCAGAGACAACATCGAATGACAACTATTACAGAAGTAATCTGATTGAAATAAACCCAATTATTTTCATTTATTGCTTGGCCCCGACTCAAAATTACTTAGGTGTACTTAGTTATTAAGGTTAATAAACTATAAAACTCAAAATAATTATAAAAATATATAGTTAGGTACATTTACATTAGTTTAAGACCTTAGTTTATTATTTTTTGTTTTACTATTTACCACATGCTTAATTTTTGATTAATTTTAAAATAACTACTTACCTTACTTTAGTTATTAACCGTCATTTAATCCTATTTTAACTATTATTTGTTTAAAGCTATAATCGACCTCGGATAGAAAGTGTTTGCCAAAGGGCAGGCATATGTAGCACTGAGTAGAGTAAAAACACTTGAGGATATTGCTTTATCTGATCTACGCTGATCTGATATACGCGGATATACGCGTCGACTTGAGTACCTCCTCCGTTTCTTCGTCGGTTGAAAAGGGAAAAATGCGACTCAAGCCGCAAAAAAATTCTGACGTTTATAGACCTAATGCAGTGTCAGTAAGAGTAGCACAAAGTTGGTTTAAGCGTTTTCCGTCCGGGGATTTTGATGTCAATGAAGCAGCTCGCTCTGGTCCTCAAACGGATAAAGTTGATGTCATTTTTGCAAAAGTGGAGCAAGATTATTGCGACGAGATAGTTGGGACATAGCCGAGAAATTGAGAATTGACCACAAAACAGATTTGACTCATATGATTAAAGTTGGGCTTTTAAAGAAAGCTCCATATTTGGGTACCGCACGAAGTCACTAAAAGAAATCTAATGAATCATGTACTCACTTGCGATTTTCTATTGAAATGTAATGAAACAGAACCTTTTTAAAAAGATTCAACACTGATGATGAACAGTGGATCACCTACGACAAGAACGTGCGAAAAAGATCACGGTTAGAGGCAAGCTCCAGAGACTAAAGCGAAACCCGAATTAACACGCAATAGCGTGATTCTGTGTGTATGGTGGGATTGGTATTCATTGTTTACTATGAGCTTTTACCACATCATCATCGATTGAGATCTCTACTGTCAACAACTAATGAGACTCAAGCAAAAAATTGAGAAAAAACGGCCGGAATGGATCAACGGAGAAAAAGTGGTCTTTCATAATGATAACGCAAGATCATACACATCTTTGACCACTCAGCAAAAATTGAAAGAGCTTGGTTTGGGAGTGTTAATGCATCCATCATATAGTCCTGACCTTGCACCTTCGTATTTTTGCCTGTTTCGGTGTTTTCAGAATTCTTTGGGTAGCATTAGGTTAACATCAAGAGAGGACTGTCAAAACTACGTCTCGCATTTTTTTTTGATCAAAAAACCTAAGATGTCCACAGCAACGGGAATGTCATTACCTACAAGATGGCAACAAGTTATCGAATGAAGTGGTAGATATATAATATAATTGAATGTAATTAAACTTTGAAAAACAATGTCTTGAATTTATGTATAAAATGCGAAGAAACTTTTTCCCCGACCTATTATTTATTTCCTGTCGTAACCTATCCTTTTATGCATATTGCCTGTACAAAATAATTTCGATGTTTCATATCTAGCAGGCGTCCTGCGGCGGTTCACAATTTTTTTAAATATTAATTTTGGTCCGATCTACGAAGTATGAGCTAACTCGTTGCTGAAGTCTGAACTGAAGACCAACTTAACAAGCTTGAGCGGCTTCAAAGTTTCTCCATTCGTGTCATATATAGTCTACGCAAGTATGTCTCGTTTCCAAATATCCCAATAGGCTCAAGTGGCTACCTGTCCGATTGCGCCAGAACGCACACACCCTTTTTCTCATCTATTGCATTCTTTATATTCCTTCCACTCCAATTTATCTAAAAGAAAGTTTTGAGTTTCTCTATTTTTCCAAGCCCAGGCTCTTGCGTTCCTGTGAAACCCTTCAGTTGAGGAAGCTTATCCATTTCCACAGTTCGTTGCGACCACTTATTCACAGTGCGGGCTATTAAACAGCGGAATTATCTTTTTATTCCATTCCGCCACGCAAAATCCCTGCCAACTTTCAAAATCTTTATTACTGAACATTATCCGTCATTGCTCTCTACCACGTCTTAATTATTATTTATTATGTTTATTTTTGTAAGATTTATGTTTGTTCTGTAAGTGTGTTGTGTACGGATATAATAAAATATTATATATAGGTCGTGAGGGTAATATGGTCATCCGATTAATATGGTCACTTCTTAGTAACTCAAAAACTACAGCCCGTTTTGCGTAGACAGTTCTGTGATACGGTTACTCTTCATCAGTAAATCAAATAATAAGAGGTCAAAAGGGCGCTGCTTTATTACCTTAGTACTAGCTTTTTGTTCCAGGTGTTACCCGCGTCCAAGTTGTAACGTCCAGGCGGTAACGACCCACGCTTATTATGAGACGACGTAATAGGTACAGCTCAAGCTATCACGTGGAAACTTTCTATATTTCGGAATTATAATAATCATAGAACCTACGTTAGACTAAAACCTTCGAATAGTGACACACACTCTAACAATCTTTTTCTTCGTATCTCAGTACGTATATCCTCCTTCAATAGATCATTTTCTGTACGCTTGTGGAACTCCTTACCTCTACATATGCGCCGTGCACAATGCCTCTTTCCTTCAAAAATCTACTCAAGACTTGTTACTTGGAACTCTGATAATATGCCCCATCATTCTTCCCGCCCTTTCTTGTGTGAATTTTACTTTCCTAAACTGTCATCATCTAGTTTTTTTTTATTTTAATTTTATTTTTAACTTGATTGTATAATTCATGGTGCCCCCCCCCCCGCTTCAATTCTCTCAAAAGAATTGAAGCGGGAAATTCTTTCTTTACGCTAAAAAGTTTCCTGGGAGAAATCGCTTTCAGACCGATAAGATCTTCTTTATTTATTTCATTTTGATTTTGTTTCACTGTGTGTTGGTGTACAGTGAAGAATGTGACGGTCAAGCACCGGCTTATAAAAAGTAAAAGAAATGTATTGATTGAAAGATTGAAAACAGCATCAAAATAGTTGCAAATTTTATAATATATTTCATCTCCTGTTTTCCCCTTAGGGGTGGAGTTTCTAAAAATCGTTAAACACGTGTTAATTAGATTCTAATCGAAAACGTATGATAGTGATATAAAAGACAATATAATTAAAAAAATGGTAGAATTCAAATCATATTTCATTCTTAATTTTACCCTCTTAAGGGTAGAATTATCAAAAATACTGAAACTTGTGTCTCTTATTTTTTAATCTAAAGCATAAATGCGTTTTTTATTTATTTTACTCAAAAATAACGTATTGTTATACAAACTTTGAATTTGAAACGTCTAATTTCCAAAATATTCTGAAACACGTATTTCTTAGTTTTCATTCAAAAGCCTAAATACCAAGAAGCTCTTATTACAATTTCACGCTTCTTTGTCTATCACCCTAGGCTGTGCGTATAAATATAATATTTTTCATATAAACTGTAGGTACCCGCGTTTCATAGCATTAAGAGTAAATTTAAAAAAAAATCGTCCTATTTCACTCTCTTAGGAGTTTAATTTCATAAAATCCTTTCTTAGTGGATGCCTACGTTATAAAATACAGTTATTTCAGATTTCTACGTGGGGCGGTTTGGGCTGTGCGTTGATAGATGAGTTAGTCACTCCGGACATCCTCTTTTATATATTGTATGTAAGATAAGTCCTAAGAAGTACGAAATATTTGATTCACTGTTCATTTTTATATGTAGTTACACCTTACTTGTATTTTAAGTTTCTGTCCATCCAAAAGTTGTCTGGAAGAGAACTCTGTTCCCGTTTTGGAAACAATGTGCTAACTGTAAATTCATTCAGACGTATGGAACTCTGTAAAGTTAAGGTTGTATTTAACGTTGGACATATACGTTACAGTATGTACATGATAATACTATCTATTTTTTACCTGAACTCCTATTTTTCATTGTATTTAGCTATGCGCCTATTTGTATTTTTCACATTGTGTTTACTTTATTAGAGGTACATAAATTAACAATCGTGTTTGGCACTTCCCGAGGACTCTGATGATGAAAACCTATCAGATAACGATGAATATCAATTACCAAAGAAAACGATTCCAGAAACTGACTCTGAATCTGATTCAAAAGTAATGTAAAATAAAGTATGTCTGCAGGCAACGAAACCGGAAGATACAAAAAAAAAATTCGATGATATCGATGAAATGTTTGAAAAAAAAAGGTGGTCCTAATGCAAAACGAAAAAAGTTCAAAAGCGATCAAAATTATTATGGGTGAAGATTCTAATAGTTGGGCTGAAAAGTTCGTATCGTTTTCTAGAAAAACACATTTATTTGGCAAAATTCGATTTTATTATTCAACATAGTTGCCATCGAGGGCGATACACCGATTATAGCGATCTTCCAACTT
>DWHP01003605.1:0-13243 GCA_018247895.1 Parnassius honrathi
CCCAACATATGAGTTTTCGCTGCACCTCCCCACACTGCAATACAATACGTTATGACAGATTGGCAAAGAGCCTTATATACATATAGGAAGAGGTCGCTATCTGCAATTTCTCTTAGGTTCTTAAAAATATAAATGAGCTTTCTTACTCTATTCGTGACTTCAATTCCAAGTTAGCTTCTCTTCAATTGTCACTCCTAGATATCGCAAGTGTTTAACCATTTCTAGCTCTTTACAACCACATTGTCTGCCAGGAAGTAAGGGTATTGTATTGTAGTATATATGTAAGAACAGTACTTCAGGTAGGTTGATCACCTACATAAATTATAAGTTTTTGGCATATGGCATTGTAGGTTTTTGCTTTCATTCAAAAGAGTGCGCTTGAATACTTGCAGATAACTAGTGAAACCCTAGTTATAATTGATAGTGTGTGTTATGTAATAAATTATGTTATCATAGTGTTTAAATGACAAGTGTAAATTGTGTATAATTGATACAAACAGGTTACATAAAATTTCATAATAAAATAGTTTAGTATAGAGTAATATATAAGTAAAGTTTTGAATTTCTGAAGTATAAAGAGTTTTGTGTAAATTGTTTAAATGATTATGATAAATTATTCGTAATTTTAATACAATATGCCTAAATAGAATATGGAGTAATGCATCATGAAGTAGCATGCTGATATGATTTATATTATACGAAAAACGTTTGAAATAATTAATTAAAAGTAAATAAAAATCTAGTACGTAGTCACAAAGCAGTTTTCTCTTTTATTTTTGTGAAGTCTCCTTCATCTTCGACACGAATTGATGGCAGTCCTTAGACTTTACCGTAAGATGTCCAACAGTAAGAAAATTCATTTGTTTTTAAGAAGTCCCTCGCCGAGAAGAATAGACGCCTTCCTTTCGGGGTAAGAGCCTCCGAGATATATATGTCTGTTTAGGAGAACTATCTAAACCAGTGATAGTGTAGTGTATTATAATATACACTATCATTGATATAAACCAAATATTTTTGTTTTTAATTTTTCATTCTTCTCTTTTAGGGAAGGTTTTTTAAGGGTTTTTATAATATTTTTCTTCATCAGTACGGTGTTAAAGTCGACCACTATTGGTTTTAAGGCATTGGGTTTTGCAGAGGCTCGATATATATCTTTAATATCCCCGATCTGTATTTGCAAATTTAATATACTTTCAATGTTTTTAATTGCATTTGTGAGTTCCTGTTTGTTTTCATTTTGCAATTTTGGTACATTTCTAATCTCAAACTTTGTTGAACATGCATGTCTTTCCTAAATTTACAATTTTATTTTCGAGCTGTTTTACATAAGAAATGTGCTCCTTCCTTTCTTTCCATAAATTTTCTATTTCTTTTTGAAATTCATCATATTTGTAAGATAATGTTTCCAATGATAACTGTAATGTACTATTTTGCGATTTTATTTCACTTAATGATGACTCTAAGACTTGTAATTTATTTGTTTGATCGAAGACAAACTTGGAGATCATACTACGCACTTCTTCCATAAAACTATGTAATTCATTTTCCCGCTTTCTCTTCATGCGACCAAGGCTCATATTGATGTTGCTTTCTGATTTTTGTAGGTCAGATACACTTCCACCTATGCTCTCTGAATCAGTCTCCGATGTACATTTTGTGGTGGGGTGCGTTTCAAAGGCATTTTATTAAAATATTATTAAATAACAATAGGTCATTAATGGATGTGCGTATAGCAAAACACCAGGAGCATTGAACACGAACCTGCACTTTAAATGAGTACGTAGCTGTGATAAACCGATTGCTTGTTAAGATAATGTACTAGGAGCACTGCTACGTACCTCCCACGCGGACGCAGCGTGGGGTGACCAATGCATGCACAGCTGATTCACCGTACGTCGCACCGTGAATGTATCTCTGGTTACTCACACTCACAAGACGAAACATTGCAGCGTTGACCTGCTATTTCACGCTGGTATTCTTCGAGAGCGTGGTCCTTCCACGGTCGAGCCGACCAATTCGTGCTTCAACTATACTACTTATGTAGCTGCAGCATAACTCTACCACGTAATAATTCTGTACACATTGACACATATGACAATATTGCGCAGTTTAAAATAAAGTTAAAACTCAACATAAAGTCTCATTAAAACTCTTGATTTCACGACGCAAACATATATTTCATTAAAACTTAAAAATAAAAAAATGGTATTTAAAAAAAATTAGACTTTATTTTATTAAAAAGTATATTGAATTAGTTAAAAATTTTAATAATGTAATGTAACTTATTTTTATCTCTTAAATTTATGTGAAATTAACGCAAACTAAAATCTTTACCCTTTAAGAACAGATTTAGTTCTGAATTTTGTATTTTCTGTACGTGTTATCGCCTCAGTTACCAACAGACACATTTCCTGTCCCTTTCACAACTTGTTCTTATCGTTCCCTGGGATATATTTTATTTCTAAAGCGACACATTTTACTGCACGCTCTACATTTTATACACAGATGTTTAGAATCTTGTTTTGCTACAAAATATACCTAAAGTTAACAATGATGAGTTGCCCAGTTTCAACGACGGTGATAAATTGGTTTGAACAACTGAAAATATTGAGAAACTGCTATCCGGTTGCTGTTTATTTTTAGATAAATAGAAAACTTAAATGCAAGAGAGTAAATAATTTATCAGGCTATTATATATATAGCACATATTATATATATAGCAGCTATATAGCACCGGGTAAGGTTTTCAGTCCAGAAAGCGGTCAATGTAAGTGGACGATAACAAAATCTTGATAAGTTGAGGTTTCCTGTTGGTTGTTAAGTGTTGTATGTAAGACATCATGCCGGTTGATCACCTATTTAGCGGTGGAAGGAAAAGGAGGTATCTCCTGCTGGGCAAGCTTTTCAGCCGGAAAAGCAGCCAATTCCCCGCGTGATATTACAAAGTATAATTTACCGCAGTTTGGAACTTTGATAGCGTGATTTAGGTTTCAGTGCGTTTCTCTTGTAGCGTGACGAAAACGCCGCTGCATTACGCTACTGACTTCACTTCATCGACTCTATTCATATTATTGGTGTCTTATAGTAGTTGTAATGTAGGCAAACCAGACACATAATATCTCCCTGTGGTTTTTCCACATTCAGTTATCATAAATATTATTAACAGTTTTTTTATTCTTTTTTGAAATATCTACGTTTAAGTCCAGCAATATTTAACTAGCTTTCTAGAACTTTAATTAATTCTTAGAACTTCATTAAATCAACATATTTTGTTAACTTCTTTTATTCTTTTATAAAATAGAGTATTTAACTAACAACATGGAATAAAAATACATTTAAATTAAAAGCAACCGTTTACGCTGTTCATGTATTGGTTGTTATATGTTATAAATAAATATTAATTCAAATACAAAGGGAAATACTAAGTCATTCGTAAGTAATTTACAAATAAGTTACACTAAGCTCAGGTTTTAGTTTATAAAGCCTGGTGTCTAACATTGTACGATATATACATGTAGGGTATATAAATGTCATTGTTTATTTAAGTCGAATAGACAATTAAATATCAAAAGAAATAAATCCAATCATTTTGCTTATTAAACAAGTAAGTTACTTATAAAAAAAACTCTTCCATTTGAGTGTTTTCGAGCATTATGCGGCGCGGGGCGGTCTAGCCACCGCCTTCACTCGCCCGCCGTCCGCCTCATAACGTACACGTCAGGACTTTCTCACTGAGTATCCAACGCGCGTAAGCTTAAACGCCACAGCCTGTTGATCGTGAACATAAAACAATAATAGTATGTGTTAAGTGTCTCGTCTGCTATCAATATGAAGGGCAGA
Source organism: Parnassius honrathi (assembly GCA_018247895.1). NCBI lineage: Eukaryota > Metazoa > Arthropoda > Insecta > Lepidoptera > Papilionidae > Parnassius > Parnassius honrathi. The sequence goes on from DWHP01003605.1 coordinate 3,841, forward strand.
CACCAATTTCGACGCAGATTCAGTTTACAACCGTCCTTTTTGAAAGAAGAACGCGAGGAAGAAAGGAGACCTAACAGGTAATAAATTTGAAATTATTATTTATGTTTTATATCAATTATAAACAAAAATGTAGTTCTTTAATATATTTATATTATCATATACGTATCATGAACAAGTTGATTATTTTTGCAGTATTTTCGAGGACATTTTACGTTCATTGTTAGAATACACCACTTTGAGCTGATTTCGTTATTTATGAGACGAGAAAGCAATTTTCTACAATTTATCATCGATTTTCGCGCGTTTCTTACAGCGAGTAATTTATGACATATATACATTTTCTATGGCAGACCGATGTAATTTCGATTATATTCACTATGTATATATGGGTATAAATTGTTACTTAATTATGTTACGTTGTAAATTAAAGTAAATTGCAACAAATCTAAGAAAAACTTAAAAGCGGGCCTATAATTGTGGATTAAGAATTATAATTTCATAGTTCCTGAAATTAATGTTAAAAATGTTGTTTGAAGTGGTGCTTTTGTAGGAATCATATTTATTGCGATATAAAAAATATGAAAAGGGTATGTATTTCTTCTAAATTGGCGCTTGATAGTTATATCTAGGATTTAATTTATTTTTACATTATAATGGTGACGTCTAATATATTACATCTAATATACTACATAATACATATCTGGCTCGTTGATCCCGTAGTTGTAGTAGTGCGATTGCTGATCATGAGGTCTTGGGTTCGAATCACGGGTCGGGCCAAAAATCAGTAATTGAGTTTTTTCGTCAAGAAATTCTCAGTAGCTGCCCAAAGTCAGGAAGTCGGCGGTATCTCACCCACGTGCCTCGGAAAGCACGTTGAGTCGTTGGTCCTGCGCCTGATCTCTCTCCGGTCGTGTTGAATTATCGACCCATCGGATTATGAGTGTGAGGGAATAGAGAGTATACCTGTGCTTGCGCATACACTTGGGCACTATAATCCTATCCTACGCCGATGGCTAGTCTCCGTCGAGACTGGCCGCCGTGACCGAAATCCGGTTTGGAGGATATTACTACATCTCTACTATTTAATCTATACTTAACATTTTTATGATATATGTGGCGTCTGTTAGCGATCATAATGATTTGACGGATTGTGGTTATACAGGTCGCGAAATATATATCTTTTGTCGATACATTGATTTATAGCAATGCCAAAACTCGTTAGGTGGCGCTGTAGTGAATTAATTAGCAAATTCTGTATTATAGATCAATAAGTCTTAAATTCGCAATATAAAAATATTAAGTTTTTTTCTTTGTAATACTGAAGTGATATGCGAAGTTTCAGTCCATCTGATGACAATTTGCGTTCGACTGACACCCGCAGCCAACTTCATACAAAGTGACAGGCGAAGTTTCAGCCCAGTTGATGACAATTTGCATTCTACGGACACCTGCAGCCAACTTCATACAAAGTGACAAGCGAAGTTTCAGTCCACTTGATGACAATTTGCATTCTATGAACACCTGCAGCCAACTTCATACACAGTGACAAGCGAAGTTTCAATCCACTTGATGACAATTTGCATTCCACGGACACCTGCAGCCAACTTCATACAAAGTGACAAGCGAAGTTTCAGTCCACTTCATGACAATTTGCATTCCACGGACACCTGCAGTCAACTTCATACAAAGTGACAAGCGAAGTTTCAGTCCACTTGATGACAATTTGCATTCCATGAACACCTGCAGCCAACTTCATACACAGTGACAAGTGAAGTTTCAATCCACTTGATGACAATTTGCATTCCACGGATACCTGCAGCCAACTTCATACAAAGTGACAAGCGAAGTTTCAGTCCATTTCATGACAATTTGCATTCCACGGACACCTGCAGCCAACTTCATACAAAGTGACAAGCGAAGTTTCAGTCCACTTGATGACAATTTGCATTCCATAAACACCTGCAGCCAACTTCATACAAAGTGACAAGCAAAGTTTTAGTCCACTTGATGACAATATGCATTCCACCGACACCTGCAGCCAACTTCATACAAAGAAGGCTACAGATGCGTTGTCACCTCTGAGGACTAAGATGGAACGCCTCAGAACCTGTAATTACACTGGCTCTTTATACCCTTCCGACCGGAAGCCAGCATTGCAAGCTCAACTCGTTGGTGGAGGAATAGATAATAAGGTGGCACTTATAACGGTTTACTTCTAAGCAGAAATGGTGCCGTACCACCTAGAAAAGAAAAAAACAAGTTTGTGTAGTTAAGTTCTTTCCTCTTAATTATTTTTGCCATCAACCTAATTTGGAGGGGACTGCGCCTGATCTCTCTCTTTCTCTCTATCTATCTCTTTCTCTCTGATCGTGTTGGATTACTTTTCTATCGGAATATGAGAGTAAGGGAATAGAGTGCACTTGTGGTTACACTTGGGCATTATATTCCTTTCCTCCACATACAGGTATTCTCTGTTGAGACTGGCCACCGTGACCGAAATTTGATCTTTATAACATTATGTTTGTAAATTGACTAGAACGGTATATTAGAAAAAGAAAAAATAACAGTGAAATACATATACGTTGGGAAAACATGACTCGAAAAAAGGGCAAGCTATTTTATTAATTATAGATAAATTCACAATAAATTAAAAAAAAACTCATATACATTGGGGGAATGAGGACCTATCTTAATGCTGAATTTTCTTTTACACATGGGATTTACAGTGAAACAGCAGGAATAAGCAACGCTCTATATGTAGCTGACGATATTTTTTTAAGTTTTCTTTGTTTATAAACGATTTCCACATTTGATGAAAAATTACACAAATTACATACGATATTTAAATTAATGGTATCATGGCTGAGTGCACTGCATTTTTTAAGATTGTAGACTGCATTCTGCAAGTAGAAATTAAAGTTATAGCCAATATACGTCCCACTTCCGGTCACAGGACTTCTCTAATTTCTGAATGGGTTGTAGAGTAAGGAAATATCCGCCGCGATGCCCCAATACATGTTTGCGGACTTGACCCCTCAAACCCCGAATGGTCGAATCTGACCCCAGCGATATTCCATCAAATTCCAAGTGGTCGGATTTAACATCTGGTCGCAATATGTTTATTTAATTTTTTGGACTTGCAACTCACGTCGTTTTCATTGATGTATTGTAAATGTTTAAAATTTTCAAAAGACGTAACTTAACAATCTAGTGTAAGAATAATGTAAATCTGTAAGGGAGGTTTTTGCCTATAATGGACATTTAACCTATATATATAATGATGAATAAATAAAAAAGTAAAGTTAACGTATGGGTCTCTCATTACTGAGAATGTTATTTATTTTTTAATTTGTTCGCTGAGTTACTCCAGTGCTTATTGGCGAATCTCAATTAGAAGATATCTCAAATACTAGAATTTTTATTCCTCTGAAGTACAGGTTTTCTTACGATGAATGTCCATATGTACATAAATTAAACTTAAATTACTACTTCGATGATGTATTGAGATTTTCTCACGGATCTGGAGAATGGGAGGATTTACATTTATCCCCAGGCATAGCAAGTGATCACATTCCCAGATATCTTGCACCATGAAAGCTCCAGCGACAGTATTAACATATTAGAGTGTGATGTATAATATTCAAGTATTAAATAATTGTAGCGTTGCACTACTTAATGAACAAATAAAAAAATTGAACGTTCTTTCTGTAATGTTTTAATATATGGCGACAACCCTAACTGCAAGAGATAAATTAAATAAATAAATCTGTACGTATAAATATGATTGAAATGTTTCTTGTAATATATAAATAACGGGCAAGCTGAGTATATGCATGCTAGTAAGATACGAATAACCAATGTTAATTTTTTGGCTGTCTGTCCATTCTAATTTTCTAAAGATAAAGCAATTCTGGAAGTGATCTAGGCTTTATTTTTCAGATCAAATAGAGATTTTTTTTGGAAAATCTAAAAACTTACCAAATAAAAGGTGTTTGATGATTTTCTTAAATCAAAATGACGCGATATTAATATATTCCAACCAGGTGAAGGCGGGACGGGTCGCGAGTTGTACATAAAATAAATATCAAGTAACTCAAAAATTTCTTTTTCTTTATTCACCCGTAAAAGTCAAACGTTTGTGATAGTCCTCAGCTATTGTAGGAAAGGTTTTCGTTCATCGTTACGCTTGACAAGTAAATTGCGATCGAAGTAAAAGACTTCTCGCACCTTTGACTTTTATGATAGAGCAATGCCCAAATACTCCAACGCTGCTCCGTTTTAAGATTTTGTTCAGTCTCGTGATGTTTCTATCACTTTAAATCAAAGCGACTGTGACACCACGAGACTTAACGACATTTTGAAATTGAGCAGCGTTTGAGTATTTAACAATAACGGTGACACATTGCCACAAAATATGTTGCCGATCTCCTGATTTGTTTCCCTCTATCACTTCTGCCGACACCCTGGGATGATATGAATAATAATTTTTTTGAAGAAAGAAATAGAAAATTAAATTTTGTCCCATAATTTATTGTATAAAGAGAGAACAAAAGCTTAGAGTCTCAAAATTGGGTCGCATTAAACTTTGGCGAAAGTTAAGCCAACGGTAATTGAATTCTGTTAAATTCCAACCAAAAACTCTTTAGGTCTTATTACAAAATGTGGTTTATTGAAGGTCTGGGGCTTTAGCCATGATCTAAGAAAATTTTATAAGGGTTATTGATAGTTTAGACCTGAGTCTACCACTTAATCACGTTTTGTTATAAGATCACTTGGCCTCTTTTAGTAAAATAACCATATTTTATACGGAATTTATAGAGTACTTTACTAAAAATTTTAAATGAGTATGAATACAAATAATGTTAAAATTTGAGATAACTCAAACAGGCATCAATCATGAGCTGTGACGATTCTGGAGAGAATTATCTTGGTGATCCTGATTAGGATTTTAGGATAAAGTTATTAAATTATTGTATCGTGATCAGTTCTTGATACGAGTGCAAATTTTCAAGTCAATCGGCCGTCTATAAGTTGGTGAAAATTACATTAAAAAACCGTTACGAGATAACTATGTGAATAGATACACGTGAACTAGCTTCGGTTTATCGGTAAACGCGTGTTAAAAACAGCGTTACTATCAACAAATAAATGAACGTGTGACGTAAACATGTTAATATTTTTAATTTAGACCAAAAAATGATGAAAAAGCTATGGACGTCGCACCCTGTTGAAGCCCATGTCGTTTATTATCATTCATTCATCTGATATTAATGCCTTTTTTAAAAGCCTTCGATGAGTCAGTGCTTAAATGTGGGAGGGTAAAACAAACCTCCCTTCCGGACCCACCTTCCGTCGAATTTTATTTCGTTTAAAAGTATTGCTGAGTAAAGGATGGCACTGAATTAATGAGACGCCAATTTGAACTCTGAAAAAGAATAATACAATAAAAATTATTTTAATAGGGTGAAAAGATATGATATTACATCATTTTAAGTGAGTTGATTCCAATGTGCGTTGTTGGCAACGAACAAAATATGAAAATCAAACAATAATAATTCTAGATTTTGAGTGAGATTTCCGCCATCTTCTGATCGCTAGGAACTCATCCGCCAAATAACCGGGTATATGGTGTGCAGGTGTGACTAAAACTTACAGAAGGGATTGGCACGTCTTCTCTCCTCCCCCACATCTTATCTTATTATATGTATATATATATATATATCCGATGATCTTCGAAATTAAAATCAAACATATTTTTATAGAAGGAAGGGTAACAAACGAGCATACAGTTTATCTGATGGTAAGTGGATACCATTGCCCATAGACACCTACACCTATCCTCAATTAAGTATAAAAATTCAGAATACGTTGTAATCCCTAAAACTAAGAAGTGATGCCGTGTTACCAGTAAAATATTAAATTTTAATTAATTTTACATTTTGGAGTCGATGTTATGACGTACAGTATAGACAAATTAAAGCCCTGACTTCAAAATTTTAAATTATGTTATGCTTTTTGGATCTTCGAAATCGGCGTTTACTTTTTAAAAAGCTAATTGTTTATTCTTTTGAGTGGATTAAGGAATATCAAATTCATTTCACTTACGAACTTTGAAAACTTCATGTCCTATTTTGCCACTGGTAAAGTTGAATTTTTCCAAATTTATTTGAAACCGCCAATAAGTATAAAACATTTAATAAATAAAAACTTTTTACCAAAAAAAATTAAACAGCCAAAAAAACCAGGAATCCAAAAATAATAAACCTTTTTCTTTTATCTTAATAACTAAGTGTACCTATATAAGTATATATTCTTTCATTATTATGAGTTTTTAATTAACCTTAATAACTAAGTTCTTAAACTAATGTTATTATACCTAAGTAATTTTGAGTCGGCGCCAAACAAGCAAATTAATTAATTATTTAATTAAAATAATACATTGTTAATTTGATTTGGTTATTTCTTTAAATTTAATGTGGTTTAGTGATTTTTGTTCATTGATTGCTTGGCGCTGACTCAAAATTATTTAGGTATACTTACATTAGTTTAAGAACTTAGTTATTAAGTTTAATTAAAAACTCATAATAATTTAAAATATAAATACTTAGGTACACTTACATTAGTTTAAGAACTTAGTTATTAAGGTAAAAGAAAAAGGTTTATTATTTTTTTCGTTTCAGTTTTTTCGGCGGTTTAATTTTTTTATAGTTTATATTATAAGCTATAACGCACTAATTACTACAAGCTTAATTTTCAATTATTTTTAAAATAGCTACTTACCTTACTTTAGCTATTACCTATTATATAATCCTTCTTTAACTATTATTTGTTTAAAGCTGTAAACGACCACGGAAAGTAAGTGTTTGCCAAAGGGCATTTGACGGTATTGCTTTATCCGATCTAGAGCCAAATAAGGTATTACAAAAACCTCACGATGAACGAGCTTTAGCAGAAGAACTGCGAGGTCTACACACAAGAGACTGACAGGTCTAAAGCTCATTCATCGTGAGGTTTTTTTTGCAATGTAATGTAATTATTATGTTACGTTGTAATGCACAACTCAGCAATAAAATCTGTAAGTAAAAAATAAATCATCCCTGTTTTCCCACCATTAGGGTAATTACTTTTCGAAATTTATATAGGACCAATTTCGAGGTATACCCTATCCAATAAAACAAGAATTATCAAAATCGGACTACACTTTAATAAATCTACCCTTATTTCCCACCCTCTGGGTAATCATTGTTTTCCAAATTTACATGGTTTTCGAGGTTATACACTATCCATTAAAAAAAATGATCAAAATCGGACCACTCTGTAAAAAGTCATGCGTGGTCATACAAAAAAAAACAAAAAAAAATAAACGCGTCGACTTGAGAACCTCCTCCGTTTTTTTTCTTCGGTTGAAAATAAACATTTACAATCGATTCACAATTAACGAAGATACCACTTAACGTACGTACAAAAAACGAACTGACAATTTGCAAACATTTTTCTTTTTTGAAGTCGGCTTAGAATCTACGGTTCTTTTCGCTCACCATACAAAACACGACAATATTACGATAGACCACACAGAAAGTTTTGGAAGTTTTTTAAATGAAACACTGACCCATTATATTTTATTTAGAAGTAATGACGATTATCCAAATGTAAAAAATATGAGTAAAAATACAAATATTCCAATATCAAATCTCATTCCACATTTTTAAAAGCCATATAGAAATATCGTGTTCCATTGAAAATAAATCTGCGTTGGGAATATTTTCGCGCGTTGATATTTTAATATTACAAATGTCACTCAAAACCTAGACGAATCTTTTAATAAACTTCAGATGGAATGTGTGGATAAAGGCCCTACTAAGGCAACCATGTACCGCTGGTGTAACAAATTTTAGTAAGTTCACTAACTTTGAATGACGAAAAAGGAATTATCGCCCTTTGAAATCAGTTACGAAAGGAAACATGTTAACAGTGAATAGGCTAATTACGAAGCGATTCAGCACATATTCTAGATTGATATCAGAAGCCCTTACGAGATGTTACAAGCTTACATACGCGTGAGTAGGATAGTTTCATAGATAGTTACGGTGCCCTACAACCTCGCCTATACCACCGATACCAAGTAACAGGCTCGTCTCGGCGTGTTTACGAAATTATCGCAGGTGCCGAACCATGGATGCCGAATCTTGGATTAATCGATGCGATCCAGAAACGAAGCGCTGGTTGACGATTTAGCTGTATCAAAATTAACCGACACATATTAAAGTGAAGGGGCCGAGAAATACAGTGGAAATTTTATCGCTAGTTTTTCCACTCCCAGAAGTGTTGTTCCCTGCTGTGAACAACAGGCGTCCGAACACGAAACTCTGCGGGTTGCTACTTCACCATGACTACGCGCCCGCGCACTCAGCGCTCCAAGCGACTTGGTTAATCTGTTAGGTCAATCTCTTTCTGCCCTTATTTGACACTGCGTTACTTTTTTTAGTCCCTGAAAAACATGAGTGCAGTTTACACGCCGTAGACGTGAAACCTTCAGATGACAGATATAGTAATAGATGTATATGTTTGTCTCTTTTTAGTGTCGCTTTTTCACTTCATCGAGTTTCAAATCACCACGATTCTAAAGATTTTTTTACTTCAATTAAAAATCAGCTTAAAATGAATCGGTTTTTATCGCCGGACGCTGCACTAGAAGTGTTCAGCAGGCTGTAGCAGAGGCATCTGGGGTAGACTATAATTTCCAAATATGATTTAGACGCATGGAACTACGTACATGTGCAGGTACAGAGTTCATTTAAAAGTTTATATAAAAACTTCAACCATAGATTTGTAGTTTTGCGAAAATTTCTAAATGGCACGTATGACGTGCAAATCATTTCAAAGAAAGAAAGAATAAAGACATGAGTAGGTATTACAAGAAGTTAAGCATGGTTTTGACATCGCTTGAAATTTTCAAAACGCTACGTATATAACACATATAACATACTATAATTATATGTTTACTTATGTTTAAATAGAGATATAACATAGTTATTTTGTTAAAGGACTTTTTTATACCAAAAGTTCCTCTGGCAGGTCTTTCTCTCATAAATATTTTTGCCAACAAGAAGAAGTTTAAGCCGCAGTGTACACAGTAAACAAGTGATTTTGACTTGAAGGCTGCGAAAAATTCAATCTTTGTCGTAATAGAGTGACCTTTGCATTCAGTAATCAATCATCAACAACTCAACTTAGCTCGATGACATGTTAATGTTATAAAAAATTATATATTATAAATTAATTCCAGGACAAATATAACTATTTAAATTGGAAATTTAATTACATTTTTGATAATGATTTCTTATATTTACGCGAACACTACACATTGAAATAATACTAGTTTTTACGGATTTTATCGCGTATA
>DWHP01003606.1:0-13243 GCA_018247895.1 Parnassius honrathi
ATGGGTAGCCGTGATTAACTACGGGATGTCGAACACCTCAGTCCCTCCCTGCGACCATGGGTGCTGCAAAGTGCTCGAAACATCGGGATTATAAAAAGTTAGTATACGAGATAAAATCCGTAAAAACTACGAGTAGTTTAATTCAAATGTGTAGGGATTGCGTAAAATCAATACATTGACGATGTTCTCATTTTATTTATATGAAAGTCGATTGTTTATTTTTTTATTTTACTACTCGTTAAATATAAATAATTAAATCCACCATTACCACAGATGGGCTTAAAAGATGTAATTAAATTTAGAACGCCTTATGTTTAATTAAGGCCTCATAAGAAACTTGCGTTATTTAAATGTTTACGTGGTAGAGCCACGCTTGTAGACCCTCGTTTCATTTTTTGAACACTTCGTTCCCACACTAGGATTTTCTCCTATATGGTGTAGGCAGTTAACATACATAAATTTTACAAGAACAAACGTCCAGACCCGAAACAATTATCTGCAGACTATAAAAATATTTGTTTTCGTGCGGAATCGCGCGGCTCTCAGCGCCGCAACTCATTCCTAAGCCACTGCGCCACGAAGCCGTCATTATGCGATCATTGTATTTCACGCTGGTGTTCTGTGTGAATGTGTCTCTTCCCCGGTCGAGCCCAACTATGTGGACTGCAGCCATAATGTGCTGCCACGTACCTCATTCAATCATACGTGTCTCATCAATGTCATTTCATGTCAAAACTAATTAACCGTGTTTATTCAGAGTTATTTTTTATAGAGTAGCCAAGTTTTTAACTTAAGGACAAATAATATATAAATAATGATACACCGTTATTGCACCGTAATTGAAAATAAGAGTATATAAAGCATCTAATTTTGTTTTAAATTATCCCAAACTGAATGTGATTTTTGGCCAACAACGTTTTTGTCTACCGAGGATCGATCCTTAGGAATGTGTGTGTGTGTGTGTTTGTGTTTGCGTATTCAGTAAAACCATATAATATAATGAATTATCATGCATTTTGAAATTACAAGTTAAAAAGAATTTCTTGAGATTTTTAGTCCTTGTAACACAGTATCCACTTACTAAACCCGTTATATATATATATATATATATATGTGTGTGTGTGTGTGTGTGTGTGTGTGTGTGTGTGTGTGTGTGTGTGTGTGTGTGTATGGTAGAGCCACGCCGCAGCTATGTATACTATTGTTGTGTCACGAATATGTCGGCTCGACCGAGGTAGGACCACGCTCTCAGAGAATACCAGCGTAAAATAGCAGCTTAATATTACTGTGTTTTGTATGGTAAGTGTAGAGAACGCACAGAAATCGTAATATTAAGACAAGAACCCAACCAGATGAGAAAACTATATAGATACCCCCCAAACAATATTATTACTATTTCTGTGAGAGAACGGGAGACTCTTTTTACTGAAAACGAGGTATTCCATCTTAGTCTTCAGGGGTGACAACGTATTTTATTTCTTAATTGAGGATAAATGTAGATAGATGCTTATGAGCCATAGCATCCACTTATCATCAGGTGAGCTGTTTGCTCGTTTGTCACACATATTCTATAAAAATGTTTTGTTATCTATGTTTGTCCAACATTACATACTTGTGAATATTGATGTAACTTTTCGAAGTTGTAAGTAATTTAATTTCAAATAACTTTACATAGTAGTGTGTATGGCCGTCGAAGTAAATTAAGTGTCCCTGATTGAGTGACATTGACGTTATCCTGTTCTGTTGGCTTGGAATCATCAGAAATAGTTTGAAAATTTTCGTATTAAATACGTCAGCTTAAATCCATAATCCATTTGATATTTGTGAAGTTAAGCGGCGTTTACGACTTCGCGTTATAATACCAATACGTGTACCTTTAGAAAGAAAATAAATCAGTAATATTATCTTCTTGTTTATTTTAATATTAACTACTTATAATGATAGCAGTAATGTATTTAATGTTAATTAAATTCAAACAGTGTTCTTTCTTTAAATTCTTTAAAAGAAATAAATTATTTTAGGCAGAAAACGAAGGATTTCTATATGATCGTAAAAATAACTTTCAGCAACAGGAAAACTGCATTAAGCAATTTGTGAATAATAAATAATTCTATTTTGATATTTTACAACATCGGAATTAAAATATATTATGTAATATTATACTAAGCTTATTATATAAAAATGAATCTTAAAAAATCGCATTGAAATGATAGAAATAAGCATTTATTTAGAGGCTATTGCAAATACTTCACACAGATAAACTTTTACCTAATATGAAACAGAAAATGTGCGGCGGGCCGAAGTATGGTTAAGGTCGCCAGGTGGTCGGGATTCGTCTGGATTCTCTCGACATTTTAAATGATCTCCAGATTCCCGACAAAACTCAAAATCTCCAGATAAACAGCTCCTCGGAAAGTTAAAGTATGACCTTTGATTTAATAAAAACTTTGATGTAAATTGTTGGAATTTTAAGTCTTTCGTCAATACAACTAAAGGATCTAAACAGGTGAACTCTAGTAAAGTCCAATTCCAAATACATGTGGCAATCTAAATATTAAGTGTACTTAAATTAGTTTTGTTTAAAGTACTTTTTGTAGCCTCTAAATCAAAAAATAAACTTTTTATTTTTAACATTCATTTCGTCCGACAACAACTGCAAAATCCCGATTTTTTCAAAATTTGTCCAGATATTTTAGTCCACCGATCTGGCAAACCAATTTACAGTATGTGAAACGAACTATAACTGCTCTATATTGAATGTATCGTGCGGTGCCTTGTATTATTGCTGATAATAATTAACTGCGTAAGCAAGATAGCAAGTGGAACATCCGCTCTCCCATTATTATTACATGTAAATAATATTATTTATTTTGTATACCGCGTTGTGGAGGTGTAATAATATCCAATGCGTCGTGCTATCGTGCAATCTTTTCATAGCTGTCGTTAGTGGTGACGGAGAGAAGCTGCACCAGGAGATGGGTCACAGCATTTTTAAAACCGCGATTGCTGACACGCCTATTAAGCGGGGCAACTGGCTAAAAACGAACAACCATAAAAAATGAAGGAAGGAAATAAAAATAGTGTATCATCAAAAAGTGTGGGATAACTTCTAATAATATTTACAAGGTGGTAAATTCCCCCCCGAACGTTTTTCCACCTTGTCGTGGTGTGGCCCGTGACCCGTGGTGGCTACTTCGAGTGGGCTTGGTAAGCCCACTGCGGATGTGTGTCGGTGGGCTGCGGCGAGAGGGGTACCCTCTCCCCCTACCGCTGCAGAGAAGAAGGGAGTGTTGATATGGCGATACGCCACTGTTTCTAATATCCGCACTTTGACGGGGTCGCACCGTTGATGCGAATGAGATGGGCCGCTGGGGGAGAGGAATGTCTGTGTTGTTACATGTTGCTCTCCTTACCCTCCGCGACGTAAATTTGGTTAACCGCGGAGCCAGAACCGCCGCTGGGGTCAGGAAAGTGGATGCTACCAAGCGCTCAATTTTCCTGACCCCACGGCTCCATGGGAAATTAGGGGAGGTGGGGGGAGTTCGTTCAAAGCAAGTGGAGTTGGAGGCCGTGGAGGAAGGCGTGCCTTATGATCCTGGTGGGCCTTGCCTGATAAGGAAAATGGAGAGGAGAAGTCCTTTCCCAAGGAGGGGCCGCTATGGGACGGCCAGTGGCGCTAGTGGAGCCGCGGATGTGTGCGAAAGCGTTGCTGTGGCCCTGCGAATATGCATCGAAGTTCACCATGAGGCTTAAGTCGGTGTGAGTCTGACAACCGTCCATGCCCCCTCGAGGCGGGTGTGCGTGGGCATTTTCCCATTAAAAAAAGGTGGAAGAACTCTTCTCAGCTAGTAGCGCATCTGGGTAGCTACTATAAAATTACAATTTTTCTTACTTCTGTCTCAGATACTAGTGCTTACACTGTTGTGTCCCTGTCAGAAGGGAAGTCCGTGAAGCAATTTATTTCTAAAAGGTAACAACACTTCTTTAACCTTCTTTGTTTGAAGTCGGTTGCAGGTGATGAGCTGCGGTGACCCCTAACAATTGGGTGGATGGTAAGCCTCTATCACTTTAGTTGTATAAAAAAATATTAAGCCAAAGATAAGAAAAATAAAAAGTCAAAGCATGTAATATGATTAAGGGGTGTGGTGACCGCGTAAGTAAATCCAAGGAGGGATTGAGTCCGGGCGGTGACCTTCACATATCCTTGAAATATTCGTTGGAGGATAAATGCAACGGCGACGGCGGCGGTGCAGTGAGAGCAGCCTATTATTTATTCTGTGGCAGCGGGAAAACGCGCCAGAACTCAGCATATCGGTCTCGCCAGCTCACCATTCGCGCTTAGAAACCCACCAGTGCTACACGACCCAACGAGAATTGCAAATACAAAATAGACTATTAACAACGTGATTAATTGCCTGATGTTTGTAACTGCAGTAGTATTTTGTTTGTTGCCTTACATGTAGTCTTTCGTTCCACTAAATACTTATGTATCTCATTATAGTCCTTTGCGGAAAAAAAGGAACTAGGATAAAAAGTGAGCAGGAGTGAGAGCAATAAAATCTAGAGGATCCGCTGTGTTTCAGCTTCATTGAGATATAATGCTCATCTATAACTGCTCCCGTCAGACGGATTGTACCTTTGTAGTATTTGTAAAGCTACTATAACTTACATCTAGTTGCTGCTAAGTATTTAGCTATACAACTTTGACACTGTCTATCTTCCATCTATAAACTAAAAACATAAACAGAAACTTTATTTAATACGGATTATAAATAATATTTATTGAATCTTACTCTTTTGTTTAATTTTCCACCGGGTTCGAAAAAAATCTCTGTCCTGGGAAGAACCAGCAAGAAAACCAGCGTGACTTTTTTACACAATTATTAACAACCCAAAATAAATAAGAAATAGTTTGGTAGCGATCACCTCATTGCCATTTCAATTACTATTACCAGTATAATAAAGCGGGCGACCTTTCTTTGTTTGTTTAAACACTAACATCTGGAACTTACCAGTTCGATTTGAAAAACTCTTTTTGTATTTTATATCCAGATTCATTAGGTAGTTATATAGGCTATCTAGCATTACGCTAACCTCTCAGCTTCAAAATTTGTTAAGCAAGTTAGCAGATAAAGCAAGCCCAAACTGCTTTATCAGCGTGTACTGGTGTAATGGTTAATGATAAGTTAATGCAATATTCTACAAAGATATTGACTTTTTTTGAATATTGATTTTAAAGATCTTTACCCCACCTATAAAAAGTGGTTACGGCACCATACCATATGGATGTTTCTATTCATAAGCAACAGTAAGATATTTAGTGACAAAAAATATTTATAAATTAAAATGCGGTTTATGCGCGTTATTATATATAACTTTAGAACGTTAGTTTAATTATTACGATCATTTCATCATCAAGACAATTTTATGTAGATAAACTTTGCTCTTTACAGCATGTTATGTGGACGCGTAGATAATGATAATGATAAATTAAAATAATTCAAGATTCGAATCGACGCGCCAGCCGCCCGATAGGAACCGAGAAGAGACAGTAGTGGTGGGCAGTCATATCGCGCAACTCAGACGCTTGATATACGCAGATGAAACCGCGGGGCACAACAAGTCATCCATACATTCTTTAATATTATAATAAATGTTTTTTAAAAACTTTGTTTGATTAAGTTTTTGAACATTTAGAAGGCTAAATTCTATATATTTTACGAGATTTTTGTAAAAGTGTATACATCACCTAATTATAAATTACTGACTCGGTGGAGTCGAGTAATTAATATCACTTATTTCTTTAAAAATACTTATATTTTTGTGTACTTACGTAACTTTCTCGTAAATGTATTAAGAGACCAAAGTTAATATTAATTTCCATAAATTTACGTCAGCGACTCTTTTGGTTTAAAATTTTTGATTGTTCTTATAGCCTCTTCAGTAAAACAAACATAATTTCATTGTCAGTCACTTATCTCATAGCAAAATACAATACAAAATTATGCTACGGAAATTGCTAAAGAAAACTATAGACTAATATAGCAATATCTCTATCGCACAATTGCAAGCAAAAGACAAGGAAAAAAGAATCAGTTCTTTACTTAATGGGGGTGAGCCAACGGTAGAAAATTTTAAGTCGCGTTTACAATAGAGCACAAACAGCAATCAAAAATTTAAAGTGACAGTCTATATACGTCCCATTGCTGGGCACAGACCTCCTCTCATTACTGAGAGGGTTTTAGGGCAACGAAGTATTCGAAATGACAGACATGGAGAAAACCAGCACCTCACGGTGTTTTCCTTCACCGTTGAGCACGTGGTAAACCAGCATTTAAAATTGCAGTTAACAATTTCATTGGTGCCGGCGGGGATCGAATCGGGTTCGCACACGTACTGTGAAATTTACCGCGAGCGCTAACCATCTGAGCTACCACAGCTTACAAAAAGCAGGCTAACAAATTATTGTATAATTATAAATAAAACACGGATTTTGATGTAGCATATTTATTGGATATAATAAAAGGTCGGGGAAAAGTTCCTACGTATTTTACATACCAATTTAAGACATTTTTAAACCTTAATTACATTTAATATAATATACATGTGCCATTTTTTGATAACTTGTTGCTATCTTGTGGGTATCGCCATAATCTAGTTGCTATAGAAATCTTGGTATTTTTTATTTAAAAAAATGTGACAAGTAGTTCGAATGTCCTCTTTTGATAATAACCTAACACTAAAAGAATTCTGAAGAGACCAAAACAGGCAAAAATTGAGGCTGCAAGCTCAGGACTATGCGGTGGATGCGTTACCACTTTCTAATCAAGCTCTTTCAATTTTTGCTGAGGGGTCAAAGATGTGTGTGGTCTGGCGTTATCGTGATGAAAGACCACTCCTTTTCTGTTGATCAATTCCGGCCGATTTTGCTTGTGTATTATTAGTTATTGGGAGTAGAATATAAAAATCCGAATCGATAGTTTTGCACGGCGGTAAAGCATCATAGTAAACGATAACCTTCCAATGCCACCATACACAGAGCATCACCTTATTGCGTGTTAAGCAGGGTGTCGATTTAGTCTGTGGAGCTTGACTACCCTTTGACCATGATCTTTTTCGCACGATCTTGTCGTAGGTAGTATATTTATAATCACCAGTGATCAATCTCTTCAAAAATGGTTCGGTTTAACTACGTTTCAATAATCGCAAATGACTACACGATTCATTAGGTTTCTTTCAGCTAGCTCGTGTGGTACCCAAATATCGAGCTTTTTTGTAAATCCAGACTTTTTCAAACGGGTTAAAACTATTTTGTGGGTAACTCCCAATTCCTCGGCTATATCTAAACTACTAATATGCCGATCTTGTTCCACTTTTTAGAAAATGGCATCGACTTTATTCGTATGAGGGTTACAATTCCCGGACTGAAAACGCTTGAATCAAATTTGTGCTACTCTCACTGACACTGTATTAGGTCCATCCATAAACCTCAGAAATTTCTTCCGAGGTGTGATTCGCTTTATTTGTAAGAAAACTTCAGAATGTATCGATTTTTTTGGGGTTAAATTCACTTTGGCGGACAGAAAAACATTTGAAAATGGCGGTAAAGTGTTTTTTGCATTTTATTTTTCTTTTTCTTAATGCCCTATATGTATTCATAATACATTCAGCCAAATACAAACAGTTCAATTTTATCATCCAAAATACAATTTTATCAACCAAAATACGAAGAAACTTTTTCACTGACCTATTATGTAATTACTCGTTCTCTCTCCGACGGATCACTACTATACCCACATTTATAATAAAGTTTTCTGTCATAATTTCTACATTCCTGTTGCAGTTGTTCCTTGCAGTTGGCCTTAATAACGCGCCAAGTCGTCAAGTGTCGATCGATTAAGTCAGAATCACTAGCCAGGTTACAAACACAGCAAAGAAACACAATTAGTCCAAAAACAAGCCAGGTCACAGTAAAGACAGATGCGGTCGTGTTCACTGTATTCGAACTTAACTCTCGAACTATCTGAACTATACGAGGTGAAAAACAGACTGATTTCACTTACAATGTAAACGCAGCCTATGCACCTTATCTCTAAGAAACAGGCGTGAGGAAATTTTTTCGGTACTAACTCGACTCGGCGAATTTACTATAGCTGTTTTAACGCTGATAAGATTTCTAATCTTTTTTACAGCATATGCTGCAGAACTAAGTCTGCTTGCTAGTTTTAAGATATGGGTACCCATTAAAGCTTCGCGGCCAGTGTAATTCTAAGAAAAATGGAGCTCCTCCCCATTTAAAATTACATTAGTAGGTATTAGCATTTTGATGTTTGACATCAATTTTGTCAATCTTTGCAACATCATTTTGCGTAATATATATTCTATTCATCGCATCTACACGCAGTGCTCTATTTTAGATAGTTTGCCACCTTCTTACTCAATCTCACGGTTAAAAAATTAATTTATCAAAGTATTGCTTAAAATATTAAAATAACCAGACCCAATTTGATAACAGTAATGTTTCAAGGTTTGTGAGCTAAGAAACATTTGTCTATTTTATCGATTTTGTTTTATTACTTTGAAAAAGATGTGTACACACAGACTCAATATATCATAAAGATAAAATCCATCCCGCTTTGGGTCAGAGCCCTGTCTACATTATGTCGAGGTGCGTTGAAAAGATAGAAACTGTTGATTTTGGTGTGTTGTTATTACCTTGGTTGCACTATTAATACAATCTAGCATATTTTCAAATGAAAGAGTCATGTAGTGGCGGCCTATGAATATCTGACGAAGAAGAAGCGACAGAGCCTATAGCGTCTTCCTATTAACAACTAGAAAATAAAAACTGCGGTTATCAACCTGCCTGTCAAGCTTGATAACTATACCAACTATCCTATTTATGTGAAAATCTGTGGGGATACCTATATTCAATAGTGAAATTTGATAGGCTGCCATAAATGCGTAAATGAATGGCTACAACATGTTGCTAAATTTACAATAATATAACAAACAAATTATGTGAACTAATCATCATCATCATTCATTACTATCAGCCCATCAAGTCCACTACTGCTCATGGACATCCCCCATCGTAGAAATGAATCTACGCAACCAGAGTATCAAATTCGGTCAGCCATCAGCGTCTATTACACCTGAGGATGCCCCGTGTAGAAGCGAAAAACTTGTCGTATTATCGTCGTTGGTGTATCTTTCTTAATGTAGTGGTGTAGGGTTCCGTGCGCAATATGTTTTCGTTTTGTAAGATCAATAAAAATTCGGGTTAAAGAACACATGGCCGACGTGAAGAATCGACGCTCCGGTAAGTCTGCAGTCTGTGAACACATACATGATCGCCCCCGTCACTACATCAGATTTGATAGACCACAAATTCTCGCTAAAGAACATTCCTTCTAAGGGTGATTCGCAGTGATATTGAAATAAAAAAAAACTAATATTACTAGAGTAGTCACCCAAGCATCTTGAAGTCTTGAAGTTGGCAAGACTTCAAGATACTATAAGTTCATACTGCGTATATCGGAATAAAAATTAATGATTTTAATTTGGAGGTAGTCGTGGTTAACTATGACACAATCGACAATGGTAACAAAATTTGTAAAAACTAGTTTTATTTAAATGTGTAGAGTTGGCGTAAGTATAAGAAATTGATAAATAATCTTTTGTTTTCGTGGTAGAAATCATCAGCAAAATGATTAATGAAAAATTGTGAGGGATCGATGATGTTGAAAACGATTAACGCACGTACTGAATCAAGGTGAGGTGGCAGCCTAATGCTCAAAAAAGTAAGCTCACATTCTTGTGAGCTTACTTTTTTGAGCTTTGTTGGTGAAAGCTGTTTGATAATCTCTAAAATTGTAATTTAATATACATGTTGTCTTAAGTCTGGTAGTCTTGTAGTCCGAAGTGTATACATTTACGATTGATGATAGAGAAATGTCAACAAAACAGATTCGTTGGGTTATCCATCTTTACCACTATTATTTTCTATGTGGAAGATCTTCTTTGCCTAGGAGTCCGTCTGTGTAGGTACTAATTTCTTACCTATTTGTGTCACTATATGGCAGTTCGCTTACAGCTGTGTTTTGGTAGAAACAGTATAAAGAGCTAGGTTACGAGGCATTAAATCGTAGTTCTCAGAAGTGACTACGCACCTGTAGCGTACTTTAATTAATAATGGTAGCAGATAGTTACGGGCTGTAGTAGTCACTTACACTGACCTCTATATATACATAGTACGCAGTCACTTACCATTAGATACTGTAAATTCGTTTGTCACTTCAATTCTTAAATAAAATAACTGATAGCATCTAACCACTTACTGCCCCATAAAGATACTGTGTTGTCCAAGCTTTTGTAGTGCTAACATAAAATGTGATGTAATGACTGTCATAATAAAAAAAAATTAAATCGACACGCGCCATAAGCTGATGCAAGAAAAAAATTATAGGGTTTTAGACCTTAATAGGCAGAAGAGCAAAACCCCATGTGACAACCAACTCAAAGGAATAAAAGAAATGTTGATGGAATAGAATGGAAAGATTGACATTCATCTAAGATACAAGATTACTGGGTACACCTAGATGGTAAAAGTTTCGAGCACGAGCAGGTATGTTACTCGCATGCCTACAAGAAAACTGATTTCTTCAAACCGTCCTTTAACCCTTTAATCTAAGGAAGTATTAATTTAACAACGACGTTACGGTTTTCTATTAATTTTATTTAGGGTTTTTTCAACTGAAGATAATATTTTCTCTAATCACAATATGATATGACAATCGTAAGACAAAATAATAAGCTTTGTTGAGTTAAAAAACGTTGCCTTTTTGATTGGAAATAAGAACTTTCAAATAGATAACATCGTTTCTGACATGATAATGACAGAGGACTTTTCATTTGAGAGTATTATTATCTTAAGCAAAAACAAAAGCTTTTTATTATTATGATAATCTTCTATTATTAATATTGTTATCTTAATTCGATTTAAAGGACCACATGTTTTGAGAGCACCAATAACTTATGTGAAAACGTCTTATCTTGGCAGTGTGCGTTAATTTCGCTTAGAAATTTACTGACTTGTATCAAAGATTGAAGTTTCCTTTCAATTCAAAGGCTTTAAGAATTGAAGTGGAGATTACCTTGTATTGATGGCGTGAGAGAATAACTTTAACGTTTAAATAACTCATTCCGTCTTTGGAGACTAATATGGGACAGCCCACAATTACTTCATGGCTATATCGCGGCAGACGTTAAAAATTCAGACCGGCATCCGCCATACGAGATTATTATTGAAAATCTTTCATATAATGCGACGTAAATGTTAATGTTTTGCATTAAAACGACAGCGTCAGAGTAAAAAAAGAAATGAAACCCAAACGACACTAAACAACATCTGATTGTTTAAAACGAAGTGGTTTCAAACTCTTTGCTTTGTACTTATAACATCACTGATCTCCAGCCTCAACCGATTTTCTAGGATACAGCTCCTCAACTTTTTTTCAGAAAATATTGTTCGATAAATGTAAATATTTACAGGAAATAGTAGTAATTTATGCAAATATGTGTATATCGTTGCTAGATTATAGAATTGATCACTACATGATGTAGCCAACCATTTAATGAAATGAAAAATACCCGCTTCCCACATTATGATATCAGGCCAAATCAATGAGTAATCAGCCTTTGACGATATGAACAGCTGAACGCATGGCTACTTCATAGCCTACTACATACTACATATAGCCATATTAATAGTCATACCGTAAAATAGTAACATTGTCCACCGTTACAGGCGCTGACATCGTATTGTTTTTGTGATGCATCATGGCAGTAGATACAGACTGGTCCCACGTACGCAAAGTTTTCATACATTATGACAGCCAGACTCTTGATTTTGTTCCAAAGACTATACATTAGAAACACACTTATCGCATGCAACGCTATCACATGCGCCCGACACAATGTCGATCTGCGATGTCTAGATCGGGGTTGGAAGGTGGAATGAATGTTCATACACAATCCCACGCGTACGATCACAATGTTACTAGAACTTAGCGTAGCACGTCATAAACACCGTGCACGCGTTTTGTTGTCAACATTTAAGATGAACAGCTTATCGATTTAGTAAGATGATACGAATGTATTTGTAACATTAAATTAAACGTGTAGAATATCGCGATACTAAATTACGATATACGGTATAGGAAAAGGTAAATTATATACCTAGTGAGTGTGTTAGTAGTTGTGTGCTAGTTGAGTGCGTAAAAGTAGTTTTTGTATTTCTATCCTAGTTAAGTTAAGATATGAAACATGTTTTTATAAATATTGCAGATAACACATTGTATTCTACATATTTATGTATTTGTCTGCATTACAAATCAGTCATCAATACATTTTAATTTTTAACAGAATTACTATCTAAACGTTTTATTTATGGCGTGAATATATTTGTTTATGAACATCAGAATAAGTAAATCATTCTCTCTCAGAATTAGAAAACATAGTATAATAAATTTGTACTGGAGCGCTCGCTAAGAAGTGACAAGAGCATCTGACGCTAAACGTACATAGCATACGTACGCCGAGTGCATCGCACACGTTACGTACGTGTAATCAGTCTATTTTTCTTATTATTCTGATATAAACGCACGTAAACGAGAGTGGCCAAGCAACGAAAATCAATGGACTATTACTGAAGTTCAAGATATTTTTAAAAAGGATGAGTCTTGACGATCCTACAAATTGTAAAGAAAAATATTATGAAATACTAACAGACATCCACAAAGCCGCTGGACACGTTGGCCGACTGATAATGATACAAATGCTCCCGACGAAGAATATAAACGGTTCATGAACTGTCACGACTACGCGACAAAGTTAAAGTCTCTAAAAACCTAACTTAACCCAACCTTTTTTAACATGTGAAAATGAATACGGATACCCATCTCGCATGGGCGAGGATGGGTTATGTCAAACTCGCAACGATTAAAATTCGTGGTGTTCCACCTTCGCTGCGTATTAGCAGGGCCACGGGAACGCTTTTGCACATATTCACGGCCCCACCAGCGCCTACACGTACACCACCACATATTTAAATAATACTAGATTTTACGGATTTTATTTGTTTCTAGCACTTTACAGCACCCATGGTCACGGGGGGACTGAGATGTTCAACGTCCAGATGTCATAGTTAACCGCGGTTACCATAGATTAAAATTTAACTTTT
>DWHP01003607.1:0-13241 GCA_018247895.1 Parnassius honrathi
CTGGTTTGCTATGGGCCCCAATCCAGTCGACCCAAGTCTGGGCAACTCTGGGCCGTAACAATGTTTATGACTTATTTTAGTAACAATTGCTGTTTAATGAAATAAAAATTTATGAATGAATTATTTTGACTTTGACTTTAGAAAGTTGAAATTCGGCAGCGCGTGCGGTGAAATACGGCGTACCTTGGGGGAGGCCTATGTTCAGCAGTGGACTTGTGAAGGGCTGTAATGATGATGATGATGATGTGCGGTGAAATAGCTAACCCATAGCTATTATTTACATAAATTATGGGAACGAGATCTGATCGAAAACCCGGACTTTTATTGTAGTCCAGGTATCACAATTTAAACCCCGCCCGGATGCTCCGCGGACGTCTTCCAAACTAAGACAAATCCGGGGAAACCCGGACAGATGGCAGCCCTAGCTTATGCTAACAAATTTGAGGAATTAGAAAATTTTAAGAATTTGAGCTGAAATAAGTAGGTATAAATTTTTACTTAACCATGCGTGATACCGTCAAGTCTTTTGGTATCATAACTTTAAGTGATTTTAGCAATATTATAAAAGTGAAAATGTATTTGTTAGTACGTTTATTCTTCGATCAACCTAGATAGGCAGAATGGATTCTGATGAAATACATAAATACTCACGCTTGTCACCCAGAGGGGTAGGAGTCTACGGGCTTCCATTTGGCACGATCCTGATACACCTCTATCGCCTCTTTTACATCCATGTACCTATACGCAAACATGCTCGTCGGTTAAGAGTACCCTTAATCTGGCCCATCTTCATAAATCATTTCCCGACTTTCGTTCACTTCTGCAAAATAAATTTGCTTAGTCACTCCTTCCTCGTTCATTATTTCTATTTGATCAAACCACTGTAGCATTTTTTACTTAATCCTGGTCACAACATTGTCTTGCAAAGTTCTGATGAAATTCGTCGTGGTAAATTGTGCCGTAGAGTAGAATGTAGGATATTTTTTATCACAATTATTACTAAACTGTGTGCGGTGAAGACGTAAGAGACTCCTCTACTATATTTCATAACGTGGGTATTGTAGAAGACAACTATGGTAAGTTCTAGAAAGACTTCATGGCCTCAGATATATCGTAATAACGCTATCGAATGTAAGCCAGATGTAAAATACAGAGACTGGCTTCAGACAGCAGCGTCTAAGGTACGAGCAACTGGTATTGCTTTCTCTTCTTTCATAAATCAAGCCTGTTAAGCGTATACTGTAGCCCCCACGACAATTATATTAGTGTTGAAATTACAATGAAGCAGTATAATTAAAATTTTGGTACTAACAACACGTCTCCTTCATTGACACCTTTCCTACATTACATGGCGACCCTGCCATGCGGTGCGCTGCGACTATACACGTACACTACCGGGCCTAGTTAAAAAAGTGGGAAGTAAAATAGAAATATCAGTAAATTAAATAATAAAGACAATAATGAAACGACTTAAAATTATTGTCTTTATTATCTAATTTACTAACATTTTTACTTCCTATATTTTTAACCAGACGCGGCGCACCGCCTGGCAGGGTCGTCATGTAATGTGGAACGGTGTTCAATAAAAAACAGTTTTGGACTCTACTACACTGCTCTTTATTACAACCTTGACTCCAATATATAACTAAGTCGTGTGGGCTGCAACACCACATCACCTGCGTGAAGTTTGTGACAAACAGGTCCTAATGTAAGAGAGGCCCGTAGCGAATTACGATGGGCTGTTAATGAAATATAGTACGTGAAGGTAATATGGTCGTCCGGTTAACACGGTCACTTCTTTATATTTCAAAAACGACAGCCTTGTTTGCATAGATGGCTCTGTGATATAATAGCTCTTCATCAGTCAAAAGAGCGCTGCTTTTTCAAAGCCATTTTGATAGTTGACATTACATATAGTAATTAAGTATTTCAGTCGATTTTAGTGTGGTGTAGTGTAGTTAGTTGCCTTAGGTAGATTTTTCGAAGTGTTCCTAATTATTTCCAAAGCTTGTTTGCAATTTTTTTCTTAATATATTAGTTATAATATTCGACTTTGTGTTTTTGTTTCAATCCACCTCTTCAGTTTTGGTTTTATAAGGTGATCATACTACCATGACGTACCTTAGTAAAAGAAAACTTATATCCTGCGAAGCTTTTTAGATGCTAGGATTCTTTTTTACCTAGGAATCGGTAGTATCCTGCGAAGCTTTTTAGATGTTAGGATTCTTTTTTTACCTAGGAGTCGGTAGTACCGGCTTCCTCCCTATTCCTTATACTAAATAGCAATTCTTACGCAGTGTTCTGGTCTGAAGGGTAAAGAGGGCCACTAGCCCTGGGCTATACAAACTTACGTAGATGTCATAACATAAGATCACTAAATAACTTTTCACTGAAAATTTTTGATTATGACGGTAAAGAGAGACTTCTTTCTTTGTACATATATACAACACACGCTAATACGGACACACGCACATATGCGCGTGGACATAAACGCACGTACGCAAGCACGCGCACACACACACTTTCGAAACAGTGCTAATATTACATTTATTTTCTTTTATTTCCTTTTTTGTTGTCATAGATTTTGCGTTTTAAATAATACTTATAAATATAATATAATAAATAAATATAATACATCGATAAAGAAATTATGTAATAGAACTAAGAATAGAGAAGGAAACTAGCCCCTGGAATACAGGTATCATATCCTGGTTTAGCGGCTAATGACCATTGTAAATTTTGTGCATGTAACATGTTTATCGATAGAGATTATTATTACTATAAAATAATGTCCCAACTTCAGACAGCATTACAGTGCACAAGTGCGTACAAGCGTAGGTAAACACTCTACTCTAGTCAATAAAATCTTTTCTTAAACAAAAACTGTATAAGAATGGTTATCATATTATAAACTAGAGATCCGCCCCGGCTTTGCACGGGTGATTTCTGGATATTGACAACATCTAGCAATCTATTCAAACACACATAAAAAATTTCATCAAAATCGGTGCCGCCGTTTTTGAGTTTTAGCGAGACTAACAGCCAACAATATATTTTTATATAGAGATGAATAAATGTTTGATAATTGCCCCTGGGAACGAGGTGGTCGCTTCCAAGCTGTTTATCTTAAGTAAGTTTTGTAAGTAGTTGGTACAGCCTGTGTTTTAATTGTGTAATTTGCTTTGAAAAGAAAAATCCGCTTGTTTCTTGATGGTTTGTCCCATGACTGAGGTTTTTCTTCGATCAAGTGGCAAAAGTTAAATGACTTTCAACAAGACGGAGAGGAGTTAGGCGCTGGGCCAAAGGCTTTATATGCTTTTTGAGGCACGTATATGCTGGCTGAAAGTTTTCGTGGAAAGGCGTCTTCTTAAAACGTGCTCAGATAGTCTTTTAAAAATTGTACAGTTGAGTTCTAGAAACCTCGAAACGTGACATCTGTTAAAACTAAATTATAAAAATTTGACATTATACATATATAGATTAATAATATAATACGTGAGGGTAATATGGTAATCCGGTTAATATGGACACTTTCTTATAACTCTGAAACTACAGCCTTGTTTGAATAGATGGCTTTGTGATACGATAGCTCTTCATCGGTCAATCAAATAATAAGGTGTGAAAAGGGCGATGCTTTATCGACGCCATTTTGAAAGTTGATATTATAGTAAATATTTTAGTCGATTTTAGTATGGTGTAGTGTAGTTAGTTTTTTTAAGTAGATTTTTCGAAGTGTTACAAATAATTGCCAAAGCTTATTTGTTTTTTTTTCATAATGTATCAGTTATAGTACGTACGACTTTGTGTTTTTGTCTCTGTGCTCTCCTAGTTTTGGTTTTATAGGGCGGCAAAGCCTAAGGTAACCATATCTATATCACATAAGTACCTTAGAATAGATTACATTGTAAATTGAACGGGATATCTATATTTTTTTAAAGAATTAGGGTGACAAACGAGCATACAGTCCTCCCGATGGTATATAGATGGTGTGGCTCATAGACATCTACATTTAACCTAGATTAAGAATCAAAATGCAGATACGTTATCACACCTGAGGATTAAGTTAGAATGCCTCAATTCCGGTAAAAAAAAGTCGCCGTTTCTGTACACAGCCAGCGTAAAATAGCATCAAGTTGCTATTTTACGCTGGTATTCTGTGAAAGCATGGTCCTTTCCCGGTCGAGCCGACCCTTTCGTGCTACAACAATAATATAGCTGCAGCGTGGCTACCACGTATAGAAATTGGTATATGGGTATATTTTTACACGGTAAAGGTTCCAGTTAGTTAGTTAAAAATCATTTCTACAGTACAGAGAGAACAAAATTCTCTTATCATATATAAGAAATGAATTTTATATTTAAGAACTCATGACTGTTACTCCCAAACACGTAGGTAAGTATATTATGTAAACAAGCATTACTATATTCCTAGCAACCACCTTGTTGCGCCCCGTGTCACCTGATGCCGCCAAATCTGCCCCCATTTGACATTTCGTATTGACACTTCCATTTTCCCGGCAAAACAATGCGGCCCTATTAAAATGAAGCGCGAATTTTGAGCTGCAGACCTTGTAGCTACTATTCCCTGGTAATAGGGTCGAAAATTGCTTACCTTTGAGATATAGAACGCTAGGTGGTTACTCAAGTTTTGTAGGTATACAAATTTAATATTTGTGAGACATTGTAAGGTTAG
Organism: Parnassius honrathi; assembly: GCA_018247895.1. Lineage (NCBI taxonomy): Eukaryota > Metazoa > Arthropoda > Insecta > Lepidoptera > Papilionidae > Parnassius > Parnassius honrathi. The sequence goes on from DWHP01003607.1 coordinate 4,694, forward strand.
GCGAAATGGAAAATTGATGAATGATCGACACTGTAATTTATTTCAAAGGTCAGATTGCCTTTCATAATTTTGGCATGTCGTAAAACTTTTTTAATTAAGGATCAAAGGAAGTAGAGGATAAAGGTTTGTTTTTTTTTACATTTATTGTGACGTTTGCTTCTGGATATTTAATATTACGTGTGACAAACGAGCACACAGTCAGTTTCTTTTGTCAGACATGTAAAATTTTATTAGTGACAAAATGACAAAATTTTAATTTTAATTTTATTTATCCAGAATAAAGTTGACAAAGGAGCGCACATTCCACCTGATGGTAAGTGAATGTTGTAGCCCATAAGCATCATCATTTAGAATAATAATCAAAATGCAAACACGTCTTCAGGACTAAGATTGAATGCCTCGCTACAAGTAAAACGGTCTCCGGTTCCTTGCGTATATATAAAACACAGTACCAATAGGCTGCTATATGTATACATATACTGTGCTAGTCTATGAGTTTCTGAACCGTGTAAAGGGCGGTGTTAGAATATATCCTATGTGACGACGCCATAGAATACTATAGTACACAATAGAATGGCTGTCAACCTTATTTTGTACGAGGTTAGGCGTCGCCGGGAGCACACATACAAGCAATGACGTCGTATTATCAGTTAATCACTACTACAAATCCGATTCCCTGTGTTGTCAAAAGGATTTTAATACATATTTATTTGTAAATAGCGTGCAATATGGCATTTTCTAAATAATTTGCATGCGAAATTTGGAAACGATTGTAACGTCAAAACTAGTGAATTGACATGTTTGTGACATTTTAGTGGCTACACGGGCTCCGCCCACACCCCCGTTATATTATGTATGTATTATAGTATTCTGTGATCAGGTGAGGCGTATGCTTGTTTGCCCCCTCTCATATAAAAAAAATTGCTGATTAATGTTGGTGTTTTTGTATGGTGAGTGTAGAGAACCGGACACCCTTTTAACTGGAAACGGGGCAATCCATCTGTCTCCTCAGGGTGATAACTGATAACGCATTTGCATTTTGTTTCTAAATCGAAGAAGTATGTAGATGTCTATGGGCTACAACATTCACTTACCATTACCACGAGCACTCAGCCCACCTGTGTGCTCTTTCGTCACTAGTTTGTCATCCTTATTGTATACGATTAAATTAAGTTGCTATAGTAAAATCTAAAACTAAACTCTGTTTATTCTTAATTGTAGAGATAGATTGACACAATATTACAGAATAAGATTTTGGATGCCGAAAGCATAATATTTAAAAAAACCAAAGAAACAATTTATATTTGAACTTTACTAAAGCAATTACTAATTGTTTACGGTTCATCACAATCCCTAAAGACACAAGCCATAGTTAACGTTTTAACGGTGCTCAATAAATGGGTAAAAGTGGCCGAAACACTGTTGCTGTTCGAGATTCCAGTAAATATTGATCTTTATCCATTATGGTTTGTGAGGTTTGTAGTAGGTCGCCTTGTAATGGACCATGAATTCAACAACCGATGAGTTAAAGAATAACAAACTCTTGTCCGTATCAAATTCTCGTACAGTTTTAACAATTACATTCTCGAATTATTTACGTAATTTAACATCGAGGCTGTAAGGTGCGGTTTACATTACAGTAATTATTTTTAAGGCATGTATGGATTGTAGATTAATTTAATTATTAAACTTAAAGCTCTACAAATTTCACGCTTTTTATTGTATGTTTCACTAAACATGTTTGTTACGTAGTGAATAGGAACATTCGAAATTTCTTTGGGATTTTTATTTTATATTTCTTTATTATCTTCTTCAAAACAATTAAAATATTTGCATTTACTGAAAACATTATAAGGCGGTTAAATAAAAGACATCTGAGGCTACTTAAAAACCTGGACGCAGCTGATTAGGAGCGATCATTGCTGCTTCATAGCATACGAATAGCATACCTGTTAATTTATCCTTAATTTCTGAGAACAAGAATAAACATGGTTCAAGTCTGGGCACTACGGCAGATGTGGTTATTACAGATTATAAGGGTAAAAATTCGTAGTATTTGCCTAGTTCGATTAGAAGAGCAATATATTATTTTTCTAGTAGGTAAATAGGTAATAATTTCCTCCAGACATAATTTCGGTCACGGCGGCATGCCCCAACGCAGACTACCATCACCAACGGAGACTATCACCGGACCATCAGCGCAGGACGGGATTATAGTGCCCAATTGCATGCGCTACAACAACATTATTTACGGAATCATAAAGGGTGTAATAGTTGATTGCGGTCAAAACAATTACGATAATAATAAACTTGCAAAGAAGCAACTGAACAATATGTTAACCGAACTCATGTTGAGAGGAGACCACGAATTCTACTAATGACCATCTTTTAACAAGGTCTGGGGCATTCGCTGAATGTATATAATTATAAGTTAAATTTAGTTTGCAATTTTAAACAAAAACATCCTTAAACCTTATCTTCTATTTCTTAATGTACCGTTCTTCCGCAAAACGCGTTTTACTGTATCTATATTTTGTATTAATTGAAATTAATTTCATCGTAGTTTAGCTTCAATTTAATTACACTTATTGAGTCATTCTTTGTCCAAACCTTGTCCCCGTAAACCAAAGAATTATTTACAGCTCTGTAGGTTTTTCAAAGTCCTACGCGGACGAAGTCGCGAGTAATAGCTAACATGTAATTAAACAAGTACAAAATACAAATGAGCAAACCAGATATTTTGAAGCATGAGCCGGAATTTTCTGCTTATATATATCTTAACTTTTCGGGTATCTAGTTCTAACTGAACGAAAAACCGGATCGCTGAAATGGAATAGAGTCAAAGTCCGAGGAACAAAATCAAACCTAAATATGTAAATACTGAAATAAAAAAGAGTTTTGATACGTCTGCTAATGGACAGAAATATCTCGTGTTAGCAAAATTATCACTGTAATGTCTTATTACCGTAGTATTTATCCCTCATATAATATATAAATCTTTTTGAATGTACAATAACCCTAACTTTGATATCCTCGCACGGCACGCGACGTCGTCATCAAGGCTCGTTTCTACTTCAAACAAAGCCAATTCTTGCGTAGAGTCTATTTGGTTGTGTGGCAAATCGATTTTACAGAACGCCATGAGAATACCGCTAATTTGTAACGTGCGATCGGTTATGTTTTTAGTTTATTTTTAATTACACATTTTGGCTTCATCTCCTATGTGGTCTTTGACAATATCTAGAAAATTTTACGTTCTATAAAATAGTCTTAATAAATTTGATTAATGGGAAATATATAGATTTTCGGTTAAAACTGGGCAGGGCCGATCGCCGTGAATTTTTACATATATTTCTAAGACATGTGAACTCAGTCAATACTCATTGTGGCAGTGCGGCGGAATCTTGATGACCTAAAAACCGTAATCGCTGATAGCAAAAGTACATCCAGGCTACAACTGGATGCAGCCGATTACGGTTAGTTAAACTTAGATGTATGCTATTTATTCATGGCATGGGTAGTATTAGAAAAAATAGTTTTTGTACAAACGGAACGGACAAACGACTAACAGTTCACCTGATCATCCGGTAAGTGACTGCTGCAGTTCATGAACACCTGCAGCAAACTTCAAGCAAAGAAGACTACAGACGCGTTGTCACCCTGGAAGACTAAAGGAGTGCCTCATAGCCTGTAATTACTCCAGGTACAAGTTCTCACTATATTTATACCAGAATTTTAGGCTGTAATAGGTAAGAAGGTAAACCTTGACCGTCGGAGCACAAATTCCATCTACGTACCGGAGTCTGTGTGTTTGTCCGCAGTAACATCTGCAACTAGCGTTTCTATCACCTTGGAAACCACATTCTCACTAAAATAATTCCTAATTAAATGTTGATTTTTTAATGTAAATAATTTACAGTAATATGTACTCGTATATATATTTTAGTTTCACAAGGGGTCGCACAACAACTGATGCTGGCGTAAAGCGGATTAAATATATGTCCAACGCATGAGAGAATTCACAGGATGCTTCGGGTATATTCTGTGATCTATCCAAAGCCTCTGATTGTGTCCACCATGAAACATTAACCAAGAAACTTTAATATTACGGTGTAAGAAGTGAGACTCTAAAATTAATTATTTCATTTCAATCAGCACGCAAAAAGCTACAGTAATAGTAAGAGTTCTTCCACATTGATAGTACAAGTGGGTGTGTATTGTCGATACCACCATTTTACTTGGAATCACACTATATAGAAGCGAAGCTTCAATAGGGCAATAAGAAGCTATATATCAAAACTAGCAAGCAGACTTAATTCTGCAGCATATACTGTAAAAAGATTCGATTACTTACCAAAATTGAAACAGCTAGACTAGTTTAGTTTACTTTAGTTCTTTTCATAGCATAATGTCGTATTGTACTTTGCTATGGGAACACGCGACTGACGCTGGAATTATATTTACAGAAAAGGGCCATAATATCAATCTATAATTTTATACCTAAAGAGTCGCTGATACAAAAATTTAAGAAAATTAACATATTAACTTTTATCGCTACCAAACGATTTCTAAATGGTTTTGTGTTGATTACAAACATTTGTAACATTGTAAGCTGTTGTTTCTTTTTTTAAGTCCCATTGGGATTCTTGCCGGTTCTTCCCCGGACCGAGACACAGGTTTTCTCCCGAACCAGTGGTAATTAAACAAATAGTGACTTTCAATAATTGTTATTTATAATCTATATTGAATTAAAAGTTTCTGTTTCTGTTTCCACTTTTTCTAAAACCTGGGTGATGGTAGATACAGTTTTTGATAAAATCATTTATTGTTGTATCTATCGATCTCACAGTGGTGACCAGGCGACGATTCGATTATTCGATCACCTTAGTGAGGCTGCTGATGTGGCCCTAAATCGGTATCCTACTGCATAGCTGGTTTTTCTGGGGGAAATTAATGCCTGTCACCAAGACTGGCTGTTCCCATACCAGAAGACTGACTATGCTGGAAGAGAAGCACTGAATTTGGCCTTTACGCTAGGTTTTTCCTAGCTGGTGAAGCAAGCAACTAGGGTACCCGACGTAGCCAGCCAATCGCTTGGACCTTTTGCTGACTACACACTACGACTAGACAGGTACGACGATCCTATCTTTGGCGTTAGGTATGTTTCTCTTCTACGGATCCGTCGGGCTGTGCGAATCTGATAATCGATGTGTTGCGTTGAGCGATGGAGTATTTTGTCCCATCTTTCGACGCTCCCACCGGTAGCAAAGATCGCTCTTGGTTTAACGCTGAATGCGCCTTAGCTAGAAAGCGCAAGCACTTAGAGTATCTATCCTGAATTGACACTTGAGACCACAAAAAGTGCCACAGTTAGGCACAGGCCTCCTCTCATTTCTGTGAGTGTTCTAGGGTAAGGAAATGTCCGCTGCGCTGCCCCAATGAGTCTTAGAAAATTTCACATGTTTTCGTTTTTTCTTATTTCTCAGACGTGCAGGTTTGCTTACGATGTTTTGCTTCACTACCAAGCACATGGTAATTCAGCACTTTAAATTGCCGGCGGGGATCGAACCCTTTTAGCCTCTGAGCTACCGCGGCTCCGCACCGCATGGCTCCGGATATCAGCTACAAGAAGAGAGCTGTCTACCAGGCCGCCAAGTCTTACAAATAAGCTTTACTGAAAGCCAGTCTCGATCGCATTAAATATATTGGCGCAAAACTCTCTTCCAGACCATCCGGACTAGAGCATTTTAGTCTCTTGCCAAAGCCGTCGACACAAACTTCTGTGGACCTACACGGCACTTGCTTCGCTGGTAAAACTGGACGGAATACAGCGCATACGGCTAAAGAGAAGGTGGACTCATTTGCGTCTCTTTTGCCTGCAATTCACGTCTGGACAGTAGCTACAACGTTCCACCTGAATTACCTCACTGCGGGATTACGGAACATTACCTCTACGTCGGAGGTTCGTATCATAAACAAGGAGGTTCTTAAATCTTGCTGAGTCTAGACATGAATAAAGCTAACGGACCAGGAGAAAAGGTGCGCTAAGAGGCTAATTGGTGACTTGAATCTGGTTAAAACCAATCTTACCAGCCTCAACACATGCGCAAGTAGCCAACATTTTGGTTTTCGTTTGCGTTTCGGAGAGATTGCGCAGAAATTGCATCACTTAATTTCTCCCTCTTACTTCCACCATCGGACAACCAGACGTTCAGCCTGTCTCCGCCATTTCGTTGTAAAGTTATCACGCGCTTGAAGCAAACGGTTTGCTAAATCGTTCGTCATGCGTATAGCATAGGAGTCGAATAAGTTGCCAGCCTATCTGTCTTTCCATCCGATTACAGTGTGGGCGTTTTCAAGGCAAGAGTAAACAGGCTTTTGTTAACTCAGTGCGCTTCACCATCGTAGGCTACACATCAACACTTACCATCAGGTGGGATTGTGGTCAAGCGCTGGCTTGGAGGATTAAAAAAAAGAGTGGAACCTACCAAGACGGACTCCTAGTCAGAAAAGTAGTCCCGTCACCAGCAGAAATATAAATAATACAACTTATTCGATTTTTGGTTGCCTGGAAGAGATCGCTATGTAGCGACAACGCCGCCAAATTTTACTTACACTGCCCTTTTCGACGACCTATTGTCATGTCCTATTAAAAATCCTTAAATCCGTGAAAAAAAAATATTGTGGGTCACTCATGGGTAAAAACAATATCCTATCTCTCAAGTTGGACCAAACTGCACACGGAGTCCAAATTTGATTAAAATCGGTTAAGTAGTTTAGGAGTTCATCGCGGACAAACAACGTGACACGTAATTTATATACATATACTAACGTGTTGTAAATGTCAATTGCTTTATTGAAACTTTTTTGATTTTTAAAGTAACCGCTTTAAACGTAGCATTGACGCATGCACAGTACAGGTACGTCTGTAATTGTGACTGTCGAATAATAGATAAATATAATTTTAAATAAAGTAATATTGCGAATACGAATTGAGATGTAAGCTATCCCATCTCTCAAGTTGGACCAAACTGCACACGGTGTGCAAATTTGATTAAAATCAGTTAAGTAGTTTAGGAGTCCATCGCGGACAAGCAACGTGACACGTAATTTATATATATTAAGATTATTTAATGTGTAGTATTCGCGTAATTATAAGAATTCATTATAAAGGAAATACTTCAATATATATTGAAATATGAGGTACTTCCGATGTTTCGATTCTTTGTCCTCGGGTAACTGAGGCTTTTAGCTGTTCTCATTGATCATGAAGACAGTTTAATCGCTGCGAGACTGACGCTATGGCGTTAGCTGTGCTCACTAAGTCTATCGACATTTATGTTGGATTTTTATACAAGTACGGACAACGACTCAAAATAATGAAAACACCCTAATTGAAAACCCATCAGCCAAGGGAGACTATGGTAAATATTCCGGCCATTGACACATTCTATGTTCAGCAGCGAACTTTTGGTGGTTCCTTATGAGTCAAAGTCACTTCTTTGAGGCACTTCATTTTAGTTTTTACTTGTATGAGTGATAATGCATCTGTGGCCTTTTTCGCTTAAATTTGGTTGCAGGTGTCTATGAGTGCGCAGTAGCCAAGTGAGTTACGTACAAGTGGGCTATTAGCTCGTTTGAGAGTACGCATTATTTCTCGTTCTATTTAAATACACTAAGCTTCGTAATTGGTGTAAATATTCCCTTAAAGTTTCAAATCATGGCATAGAATAGAATTTTTTTTCTTTTGGTCCCAAATACACAATCGTAAAGGACAAAGACCCCAATCTTGTCAATCTTGTATTACGCGCTATTAAATCTCTAAAGATCGCGGTTACGTCATATCTATTATGTTTTTTTCCTACTCAAAACGCATCCTGCCACCGTATAACAATGGTCCATAAAGATCACGATGAGAATCGATATGATCTTGGGTCAACAATCGTTTGTTGTGGTCTGTACATCACAGGGTACAATACGCCAAAGTATTAACAGATGGAATCGAAAAAAGATCGATTTAGAAGCGTTGGCGAACAGTAATATAACTTCTTTGGCCTCTGTAAAACGAAATTCATCAAACAAGTTTCCCCGTGACTTTGTCTCGTAAGTAGGTGGCTGACTTAAAAGTATATTCCTTGCCTTGCTGCAAAATACTTAAGTATTACGAAACAAGAAACGCAGAGAGCGTTTCTTGTTATTGTGTAATCGATTTTTTTTATTAATGTAATAATTTATACTAGCCAGTAATAATATTGCTTTTTACACTATGTACCTAAGTTTACCATTGTCTTTACTATCACAACCTATTGAAGTTTTTTTGGGAAATAAATATCCCCCATATTTACCATAGCTGCTACGCTTAGCAGGCGAGAGAGTAAGATGTTACTGTACTTCTAACGATGTCCACCCATGTAAAAGTTAGAAGTAAAGTTACAGCCTATATACGTCACACTGCTGAGCACAGGCCTCCCCATTTCTGAGAGGGTTTTAGGGCAAGGAAGTGTCCGTCGCGCTGCCCCAATGCGTGTTGGCGAACTTCACATGTCTT
>DWHP01003608.1:0-13240 GCA_018247895.1 Parnassius honrathi
ATTAAACCTTTAGAAAGATCATTTAGGAAGATCAAAACATATCTTATTTATTCTGGTCACATATATATATAATTTTTGTAATAAAGGGGGGGGGAGCGTTACAATAAGAACTACAAAATTATTTGCAATTAGTTGAATGTACCCAAACTCGTAAAGAATGTTAGTTTTTCTATTCAAAAACTAGCAAAACTGTTGTGTGCTCGTTTTGTTTCACCTCTTCTTAATGGATTAAAAAATAAATAATAAATTACGTTTGTAATCTGTACTTTGTATGAATCTGAAAGCAAATCGAAAAAAGATTTTTTAGACTTCAATATTTTTGTAAATCGATTCATCAGATTTCAATTCAATTGATTTAAAAATCGATCTTTTTCGAAAAAATTAGACATTCCTAAAGTCCACTACTTTACGCTAACGTTATGTTGTGGTTTCCAAATGATTTTAGATGCATATTACGTGCGCGAGAGTATGTGTTCTTACCATAAGTTGAAAATCTTTTTGTCATGGTTTCGGCGTGACAGGAAATGTACAAAGCGCTCCGTTTATAATCGTGCATTTTCTCATAATTGCGTATTTTACACTAATAATACCAAAAAGTTTAAATTATATTATTATGTAACTTTATTTTTTCTTAGATTGTTATATTTACAGCCAGCCAGTGTTAACTAAGTTATTCAAGTATATCAATTTAAATTGCTGTCCAGATGAACAACAATTAAACTTGATATACTTGTTAGATATAATTGCAAGAACATTTCGAAGTTTACAGAGAAGTCTTGAACGCTCATTCTAAGTTCAAACCACAGGTTCAAGTTATAGAAATTAGCATCTCACTTGACCTCTAAGAGTGTTTTTGTACAATTAGCTTAATTCTAGCACAATAACGTCACAATTTTCCCGATCATCGTCAAAGTGAAATTGATTAATCTCTTGAATATCGTTTAAGATGCGACTGGCAAAGGGAATTCACTACATAATATCGTTCCGTTGGAAGACCAGACTGTTAGAAACGCCAGAATTTGTGGGACCCTCGTATAATATGAATATAAATCATATTATGTACGGTACACAGACTAGAAATTGAAAACAGCATCACAAGCATAGACGCTTAATGTATGGCGATGACGAATTGACGTGTAATATTTTAATTGCCAAGTAAGTAAAAGTAAAGTTACAGCCTATATTATAAGTCCCACCGCACCGGCCTCCTATCATTTCTGAGAGGGTTTTAAGGCAAGGAAATGTCCGCCACGCTGCCCCACTGCGTGTTGTCGAAATGAAATGAAGATTTATTTGCTTTGAAAAAGGGTACATTTAGGTGGTTATTGTAAAGTGTAACTCAGCTTTTTCAGCCATTTATGAATATCCTATACATTTTTACTATTTTATGAAAATACATTTTTTATAATTAAGTTTACTATATTAAAATATCGAATTCAATTAAAATATTCATCTTAAATTGTTTACGTTTATAAATTAGCAATACTAATACCAATACATGCAAATTTAAATATAATTAAAATTAAAATGCAATTAAAAATATAGAACTACTGTAGTGTTGTCACATCCATATACGAAAAGTATTCTGTGGTCACATCATGTCAAATTTGGGCAGTCGTTCATATTATAAAAACAATGATCATTTAGCCACCTGTAAAGGGTGCCTTTAAATCTATTAAGGGGTAAGTCTTTCATATTTCAGGATATTTTATTAAATATGAGCATACACATCCAGTAGCAGTTTTTTTTTTTAAATCGAGCGCTCTTAGGTATAATTTCAGCAGCAAGTCTATTGCCATTTCTGGTATTTCGCGAGTAAATCTCTTTCGCTTGTCTGAAGTAATACATGTTTTTTTTACAAGCTTTGCACTTTCAAAAATGTACAGACATGGGAAGGGTAGTATTTTCAGAGATATAAATAGCGGCCCGCAGGGCTCATCAGGTGCAGTGCCACATATTGCTCTAATACATTTTTTTGGACAATGAATACCTTTTTGCATCTGTGCTATTACTCCATATAATGAGTCCGTATCGCAGAACGGATTCCACATATGCAAAGTACGCAGTAACTTCTGTATTTTTGTGGCTACTTTGCTTAGTTTATAAAGTGCGTAAGAAAATATTTATTTTGTTACAAAAATTTTCAACTTGACTTTTCCAATTCAGTTTTTTATCTATCCGTACTAGGAACTTTGTCATATTTGTACTTTTTCGTTTTTGTCCTTCAAAATTAATGTTCATTGTCTGGTATAATATGTCATTGAAATTTATGAAATAAGTTTAGTCAAGATTTACAAGTAAATTCTATTGTTGTTTTTACGGTACTGTTAATGTCATTAATATGGTCTTTTAGTGATTGTTTACCATCCGTTTTCACTATTACAGATATTTCATCAGCGAATAAAATGCATTTGTGTTTAGTTACATCCGGAAGATTAATATATACTAAGAACAACAGTGGTCCCAAAACCGTAAAATGAATACACTAAGTAAAAAAATCTACGACCCCATATAATCCAGTGGCTATTGTAAGAGCTAACAGAGAAAAACTGAAACAGAAGATGGGCAACACCACCTTCCAAGTACAGCTCAAATAATAAAAGACTACGGTTGTAAACCTGTCTACCAAGCGTGGCAACTATGGCATATACGAGGGCTTCTTACCACTTTACTAGGAATTACAAGTTGGGCCTATGTTCAAAAGGAATTTTGATGGGCTAATTAATTAATGAACATGATCAATAGAACTAGCAGACACGCAGATACTCGATTTCTTAAAATATATTTTGATTTATTCTTCGATTTATTTCATTAAACCGCATTTGGCTAAAGCCGCTTTATTTCCATTTTACTTGAGCTTACCGAAAAATAAGTGGTAGAGCCATGCCGTAGTTATATTATGGATGTAAGACGAATGGGTCGACTCGATCCGGGAAGGACCACGCTCTCACAGAATACCAGCGGGAATTAACAGTTTAATGCTGCTATTTTCTATATTGGGTGCAGAGAGCCGGAGACCCTTTTTACTGGAAATGAAGCATTCTATAGTCCTCAAGGGTGACAACGCATCTGCACTTTGATTTCTAATCGAGGGTAGATGTAGATGTCTATAAGCCACAGCATCCTCTTACTATCAGGTGCACTGTGTGTTCATTTGTCACCCTTATTCTATAAAAACGAAGAAAATATAGGCGCTTAAAACAATTAACATTAATTTATTTTTTATTGATAGCACTTTAGAAGATATTTTATTAGGGTCCAAAATAATAAACCATGACTTCAAATTAACATTTTATTAGCAAGTAACTTCGTCTTGAAACAGTGCATCACAGTATATATAACAATACCACAGATTTAATAATTTTACCATGTTTATGTGGTAGAGCCACGCTGCAGCTATATTAGTAGTATAGTTGTAGCACGAATGGGTCGGCTCGACTGAGGAACGACCACGCTCTCACAGAATACCAGCGTAAAATAGCAGCTTGACGCTGCTGTTTCGTATGGTGAGTGTAGAGAACCGGAGATCCTTTATACTGGAAAGGAGGCATATCATCTTAGTCCTCATGGGTGACAACGCATTTGCATTTTGATTCGTAATCGAGGGTATATGTAGATGTCTATGGGCCACTGTAATCACATACCATCAGGTGGACTGTGTGCTCGTTTGTCACCCTTCTCCTATAAAAAAATATATATATAAAAACGTAAACACGTAGTTTAACTGCGGTGGTCAGCCAAGATGTTCCACGATTGATAACGTAATTTAAATTAAATTATCTAAACTATAAAATTATAGAGAAACGACATATCTTAACTTTGAGTCGTCTGACTTAGCGTTGATAACATTCATTTTTATAGTTTCCTATAGCTTTATATCGGAACTTTTCAACAACTTTCAGCGATTGTAGAACGTCATCTTGGCTTACTCCTCTGGTTCCCTTTTTCTGTCACTACAATATTCAAATAAAATAAAATATATCAGGCACGATTCGATTTATTGAAAAAACAATTAAGGCTTTGCTTAAGCCGGAGACTGAAAATAAGCCACGTTTCGTAATAAAATCTACTCAGCTTTTTTAGTTTACTTACTACAAGTCTAGAAAGAACAGAAATATTACAAATCCCCAAAAATGGAATAAATTAATAAAAGAAAATATAATTAGTAAGTACGCTGTTTTAAAAGAATTGAAATCAGTTGTCTTTTTCATACAACAAACAATATTTTATAGAAATCTCGAAAGACAAGTTTTGCGTACCTATCAAATTAAATTTTCTATTTGTAAGGTTGTAATGGATCCGATATTTGATGTGAAGCACTGACGGTCCGGAGAATTTGATAGATAACAAACCCTCGCAATAGAACACCAATCCCTAATAAAGAGGATTATAAGGCTATTGAAACAGCATTCAATTTCGGTACAACTCTTATATTCTTATATTATTGGGTTTAGACAGACATACCTGTTGTAAAATACCGTAAGTTCATTTGGCGTGGATTCGATTAAAACTTAGTAATTAAAAACTGAAGGTATTTTGATCACGTAATTTAACGGATCAGGTTGTTGGACACCTCAGTCCCTTCTTGAAGGATGCTGCAAATCACTCGACGCGAAGAGAATTAAAACTAAGTTAAAATTAAACCTTAAAATTAGTTTAAACCGAGATAATTATTTTGCCTTTTTCCCCTGAACACCAACTTCACTTGCACGCGGTCTACCCTTCTGATTGATGGGCGAGGCTCATGACCGCAGCCAGTCTTAACGAAGACGAAAACATCCGCGCAGGACTTTTCTTTGGCAGGGCAGAACTATCGTGCACGAGTATGAGCGTAAACACAGGTGCAACCTCTATTCAATCACTCTTATGGTTCGATGCGACGGCAATCCGACATGGCCGGCGAGAAACCAGTCGGAGGTTAACATATTTCGCACTTTGAGGTGTTTTACATAGAATCGAAAATAGATTTAGTATGATTTAGTTTGCTACTGTCCTATCCTTTGCCTGCCGGACAAAAAACTGAGGAAAGTTTCATTAATTATTCGTAACGACGCTACACCTAGGATGCTATACAAATGCAATTGAAAAAGTCAAAAATTAGCACCCGATTGAATACAGTCTGTTCGCTTAGATACGGTCGCCTCTTTGTCGCACCGCCTTGGCACGTTCCGCATCTTGCCAAAGGCGCCGCCGTGACATCAAAAGCCACCGCGTAGGGCGTACTCCCACAAATTTGACATTCTAAAACGAAACGCCGTAAATGAAATTCTTTGCTACCTAACTTATGTTTATTATTTATATTCTTATTTTATTACAATAACCACGAAAATAAAACTATTACATTACTACTATATTTATTTTTAGAATAGAAAATCATTTATTTAACAAACAATAAAAAATAATAAAACAAAAGCAAAATAATAAGTACGCCTCCAGGTGTCTACACTACGAACAGACTATACTGAATGACCTTTTTTACCTTCTGAAAAAAATAAGGTATAACAGGTGAACAGAGTAGTGGCACCGATATTTAACAAACAAAGAAAAACGAAAAATTTGAATTAAATAAATAAATCAATTAAAAATCTATCAAAAATCAAATCATACCCACCCTTCTTTAAGAGTGGCAACAAAACAATAAATTTAGTAGAGCTCTTTGTCGATGTAGTTTTGCAGCCTCAAGGGCAAAGCCGCCTGCACCCTCAACTTTCATTCCAGTTACCTGTGGTTAGCTGGGACGTGACATCGCGTCGCCGTCGTATTGTTTATGTTTCCGCGTGTGTATCTTAAACGTGTACCAATACTTTAATGTAGTAGTAGAGTAATGCAGGAGTAGTAGAGAGACCTCTAGACTTATTACCGGGCCGAACTAAAACGATTAATGTACACGGAAGAGGCACAAAATGTAAGTGATTTAAAACAGCGTATAAGGCTACCTGTCCATCAACGCGGAGCGAGGCTGCGGGGTAGAGAATTTGAATGCGTAGATCGCACCAAAAATTAATATTCAAAAACTGAAGGTAACCGGGCTAACTATAACATTCACAGACAAACATTTTAGTCCCTCCCCCCCGTGACCATGAGTGCTGTAAAGCATCCGAAACGTCGTAAATTTAAAATAAGTCAAAATAGTTATTCAAAGTTAAAAACTACCGACATCTAATATGACGTCATACCCAAATTTCAAAGTACCCTTATTTAGCGATATCTGTCATATCGAAATAATTTGGAAATTAGCCCGCAATTTTAAACAGGAAGTACATCTTTCTTATTTATCTCTAGCGATATTGGCATTAAACACAGTATATAAACAAGGAACAAGACGGACTCCTGCCCATTTAACTTTCGGTAGCAAATTCCGTTATACTCCATTTTAGATTAGAATTTCGTACATCAAATAACACCATACTTAAAAGGTTTATGGAATTTTTAAAGTAATTAAATGGAGGCAAGAACATCAACAAAACAAAAAGGTGCTCATTAGATGCAGGCAGCACAATTGTAGCAGACGGAAATCTTTTCTAATCCTAATAACTAATAATACTCTAAACCAACCCACTGAAGATTTTTCATATAAAATCCCTTCACGTGACTTACGTAAAACGCAAAATGGATTTAGGGTGAGGAGCAAGCTCAGGCGTTTGCTACTACCAACTAACTAATAATAATAATAGAATTAGTAATAACTAATAACTAGTAATACTCTGAGCCAATCCTCTAAAGGTTTTTCATAGAAAATCACACCTCGTCGTATACGACGACTATTTAGAATCAAAAAATATTATTCACTACAACCAAATGAGGCGGATAATAATGAAGTTCGATCTCGTGGTAAATAACACACTAGCGCTCTATAACGCCAAATATTTGTGAAAAGAAACGATTTATTAACTAAACAGAGGGGGAAGACACGACCCGAGACACAACAGAGGCTTGATAGTAACTTAGAGGACAAGAATTTAGCGCCACGCGAGTAAATAAATGGAACAGAGACAAAGCTTCTAAGGTACGTGCAAAAATTTTAACTATTTGGTAGAGCTGGCACATAACGATAAAATTAAATAAACAAAATGTTTATCACATTTAATTACGTTCCTATGGATGTTTTTTTAACAAATCACCCGCTCTCAATATTTTATTGTTATAATTTTTGTTTTTCAATAATTTGTTGTGCTTTTTAATTGTGTTGTAAATTCTAAATCTAATATAAAGTTTTTTTAAATATTCTAATGGAAAGCACTCACATGGCACATCAAATGTACAACCTTGTACACGTTTTAATATATCATTACCAATATTAACTATATTTGTTTCGAGATTAAAATATTCGCAAAATTTTCGTTCAAGCAAATCAACAAATGCAATGAAATTAGCAGGAGGTATCATCAAAAAACTCGATTGTATACTTTCTTCAATAAAAGCCTCGTAATGGCTGAAAAAAGAATCTTTTGTCATATTTATAGTTTGTTCAGATTTATTACCGTAAAATTTTATTTTCTCACATTTGTGGTGTTCGAGACATTTTCTGTACAAATATACTGATACATAAAATAAAACGTTTTTTTCTGGTAAATCAAATCGATAATCATTTGTTGCTATTACTAATCCAGAGGCAGCAACATCGTCGTGTTGTGAAACATGTGATGGTGTATTAAAAATACGATGGTGGTCTGGTTTCATAAGTAACAATTCAAAATCTTGATCACAATTAGTATTTCGAGGTTGCTTTAGGATATTGATTATAAACTCCCTATTGAAAACAATACTAACTTGTCGACATGTCGGTTTCTGGCGCTTACCACGCGCCTGTCTGACTTGGCCAAAGAAATTTTCGAGACAATCTTGATTCAGACGTCTCGTAAATATAAATTCAACTTTTTCTGATTTTAAATCTTCATGAAGTTTTAATAAAGATTTTATAGATACTTGAAATCCGTGAATGAAATTCATACTTTTAACTTCTTTTTGTTCATCACTTCTTATTAATTTTAAGTTCCTGAAAAATGTTAGCATTTCTTCTAAAAATTCAATTTGATAATTATCGCCACGAAAAGCTTTTTTATATTTATTAGGAGATAGCAGTGTACTTGAGTTTAATAAATCAAACAAATCACTAATTTTATTCACGAAATCTGCTGTATCTCTTGCGGCAACCTCAATAAGATTTAACTCTACGTAACTATTAATAGCTGATGCTACAGTACGATTCAAGACCTGCTTGGCTACTTTCACAGGTATTTTTTGAAAGTTATATGGATTTATGTGAATATCAGTTAGTTTTGGTGCAAACCTAATTTGTCGATTTTTATCTTCATTATATAGGTCCCTAATATGTGACCATTTTGCTACTTTACTGTCAAAAATAAAATCACATGTTTTTAATTTATTTCTCACGCATTTTAAAAGATGCGGGACATCAAACATGTAATAAATTTTATGTTCATCTATTTCAAAATATGTTTTATCCATGCTCACAGAATGCGACTTTGAAAAGCTTAAGAAATCTGAACTTAAATCTGAGATAAGGGCGCGTACGTCTAGACCAATATTTAGTAATGATCTAATAATTTCGTCAATCCAATAATTTAGTTCTGATTGATTTTTACATTGAGACATAAATGAATGAGCTATTGGTTGTTTCCAATCGTGTATAATACCACGAATCATCATTACAACAACGTATTTAGCTGGTTCTTTTTTTTGAATTCCGTTTATTTCGTGGAATCCAATTATTCTATCGTTTCTTACGTCATAACAGAGACTAGCCTTCAAAGGCATGCAGTTTACAGAAACACTGCAAATTTTTTCTTGCGTTCCCATCTGGTCTACCTTCATTTTTAATGCACAAAGTAAACGTTCGTCAAGTTTAGTACCTATTGGCTTAACTAACTTTTGTAAGGTTACTAATGAAGGTAAGCAAAATGTTTTCGTAAGAAATTTATACGCTGCTGGACTGGAGTAATGAAGATAGAGTGCGAAAAATTTGAATGCCTGGCTATATCGTTTTTCGCTATTACTTTCCCTCACATCTTTTTGCCATTTAATAATTTGTGACATACCTTTAGTCAAAAACTTATCACACAATTTTAAAAAGTCGTCTTTTGTTACGCTATCTAAATCATAATGTTTATCTTTTTTGGCTTCTCGAAGTTCAGGCGATAATTTCCTTTTTCTTGGAGTGTCCGCTGAAGGCTGAAGTGGCGTTTGCACCGAACTACTTTCACAAGTTTGCTTATCATCCGTCTGAATGCTGTCATTCGACCGATCTTCTAATTTAACCATTACATTGAAAGGATTACTTGAACATGAAGATATCTCAGCAGTAGGTATAAATTGAATGTTCGGTTTTTCTTCTATAAATACATTCTCAAATTGGTTGGAACTCGAACAAGACCCGTCATATCTCGGCAAGTTGAGTGTCGGTAAAGCATTGTCAAATAAATATTTAACAGTTCTCTTTTTTGAAAACTTAATACAGGATTTTTCGAAGTGGTCCTCACAGATTCTGTATTGTTGCCTTGTTTTATCATCAAAAAGTTTTGTAAGGAGATCTTCTCGTCCGACAGCTTTTAACCACTCCTGTCGTCTGAAATAATGAAAAAAAAAACATGCAGTTCACACGCGGTGAAAGTGAAAGCATCAAATGAAATGAATTATTTATCTTATTGAAGTAAAAACTTCTTTAGGTACTTTGGGCACTTTTGGGATGAGGAAAATGCACTAAGCTCGCGAAACCGTCACGCTCAGATACATATGTATACAAAAATATTATTTACAAGTTTGTGAAGCTCTTAGCTTTCGCTTCTGACATGCAATCCTACGACTGACATTTTTATTATTTAATATATGATAATTTTCAACCACAAGTGCGTCGTATAATAAAAGACAAAAATTAAATTTTATAGCAAATAAATGTTAGTCCTTATTTTTAGACACATAAAGCTTAATTAGTGTAATAAATCAAAAGAATATATTCTTTCGAGTAAAACTGCTTTTGTAATAGCGCTGTCTAATTCATTCTGTAGGTAAAGTAATTTTATCGAACATCGAATATCAAATTGATTGACTCTCCAGAATGTACGTAAGATAGACACTAGATGGCCAAAACACGACTAATTTAATATAAACAGGTAGGTTATGAAATTGTGGATTGTTATGAATGGATTACATATGATAATTTTATTAAATATGGTTAATTTTATTTATTTTATTAATTTTGTTAACTGTTATTTTTTACAGTTATAAGTTAAATTAACTATTTTCAAAGCACAGTGGAGACCGAGATAATAGGAAACACAGTATACATGTTTATATCTCATTCTCTCGCAGGCTAAATCCTATAAATGTTTAAATTTGTTTCTTTTTAATGTCGCTTTTTCGTTTTACCAAGTTTCGATTACTACAATTCTACAAGACATAGTGCAGAACACTAGAGCATACTGTGTTTGCCGACAAACTCGACTTCACAAACACACGTCGTACACGAGTTTCAATGCCTGGGATAGGGAGCGTTTTTAGTTTACGACCCGTTTCCACATTCCGATAGTGGTTTAAGCCGAAGTTCGTAACGCCTTCTGAATCACATTGAGCCAATCTTAAGAGGTAGTTGTCATAAGTCAAAACAAAAAACTCAAAGAATCACATTTCATAGATAAGTCAGTAATTATACCTAATCACTAATTAGCTAATTTTTCTTAAATCTAATTGTTATTTTTGGAACACAAAGCATGAATCACGTTACCAGTATTGTTAATTATTTATAAAGAAAATTACCTAAAATTACGGTAAATTGCAATTTCTACTAGCAATGGACCGAAGACGGCGGTATACCATGCGTTTGCCTTAAGAGGTTTGTTTATTTCTTTTCACATTTTTATCATTTTCCCGAAAATTTATAATGCATTAGATATGTATAGCTTCTGAGAAAGTTCTTAGATACATTTTACGATCATAGTCTACCACGTTGAGCTACAGTCGTGATAAAAGGTATCCACTATGATCATATTGATTCCATCATGAGGTAATGTACTGTAATCTCGATGGCAACAAATAACTGTACTGTTATCGATATTACATACATCTGCAAAGTTTTAAATCGATACAAAAACAATCAAAAAGTTAAGTAGTTAAATTCGACTTCCATGATTTCATTACATACGTAGTTGGTTAGTTACCTATTAATAATATGTTTGATTCCCATAACATAATAAAGTTAGTCCAAGATTTGACTACGTTTTTTATTAGAGAAAATTTTGCCTCTCAGTACATTTACGAAAATGTAATAAAACTCAAGAACAAAAATAGTTTTATTAAAAATGGTGATGTAGGTACATACCGTAAATACTAGGAAAAGTTAGTTATACCAGTTACTGGACTCTATAAAATTCATGTGGCAATTTATACGCTCTTGCAACAAATTATACAGGTCTTAACTAACAAAAAGTTTAAATTTTTATTAAGTTAAAAATGTTTAGTAAGAGTAACTATACTACTAAAGCGTACGTAATTGATAATAACCACTAGGAATGAGGTGATCGTTACAATGCCGTTTGTAAATGTTTTATACTATTTTATAAAATAATATATTATAAATTAAGGTTTTTTTTTAAGTCTCACTGGATTTCTAGCTGGTTTGGAGGCGTTCAGGTGTTCTTTAACGGAATTTGGGGAGAGGAAATAATACGATAAAATTTACAATACGTTACAAAGACGGGCGGGGGATCGATCAGTGCGTTAGGTAACATTTTTTTATTTAAACATATAACTAGGGAATTAATATCTCTCAAGTTGGCAACCTTTTTCATTTATGTTTTACGGGGAATCCCTCGATTTTACAGTGCAACATTTTTATTTTGTTCTCTCAAGCAACCCTTTTTCAACCTACTTCAAAAAAGGAGGAGGTTCTCTATTTGTCGGAATCTTTTTAATTTTTTACGTATGTTCACCGATTACTCGAAGAGGCCTAATCGGATTAGGAAAATTCTTTTTTCTTACATAGGGTATAATACTTCCCAGGTGGCATTTAAATTTTATCGAAATCGGTTGAGCAGTTTTTAAAAATCAACAATAAATTATATTTTTATTGAAGTCGGTTGAACAAAGTTTTTAATTTTACCACTAGTCGTTTATGTTTGCGGGAATCCATCGACTGTATAATTTACGTTGTACTTTGGACGTCATTTTTGTTTTGTATTCGTTGTCAGTATTCGTTAGTATTTACGCAGAAACACATTACAGAATTTAGAAAGCCCGAAGTTAGTTTGCAGGATCCAGTAGAACCTAATCTGGGGTGGTATAGCGCTTACGTTCGTGAATCGCAATATTTCTTGCAAGCGATTAAATGCGTGGACGAATCCTGCTGTTCCCGCTGGAGGATTGAAAACCGTCTTTACTGATACTTTCCTGCCATCACGATGCCCAACCCTGCAAATCCCAAGCAAGCTAGTAGACAAAGGATCGTAAAAGTTTTGACCACTTCTTGTAAGGTTGTCCGTTGAATTGTCACCTCTTCTAGAAGGGTTTAAGCAGATGCCTTACGATTTCATTTGTCCATCAGTATAGTCCGACCTCAAGAACAGAATATGTACAATCTGTGGGATTTATTTTACATCCCACAGGAGTGTTCAAATGCTCAATTGTTACGTGCTTGGCAAGACTCATCGAGACCGTTATGAAAGTAGAGTACGGCCACAGCGACTTGTTGCCAGAAGGGCAAATAAGCTTCTCAGCATTGTGCGCCACTGTAAAACATCGTCTGAGGATGCCGACGAAGACGAAGTAGATGCAAGTGGTTTAACAATTCGGGAACTGTCTTCGTCTGCTTTTCGGATGCCAGTAATGAAAGAGTCTGAATAGCTTGCAAACTCGTAAACAGAGGAGCAGTAACTCCAACTGAATTGTTTGTTTTTACATACCTGCTTATTTGAATTGTGGCTATTTTATTTTAAACTTTTTGTTATGAATACGATTTTATTGTTACTAAAATGTTTTATTTCAGTAAGGTTTCCGCTTCTAATTTAATTGCCAAAGGTTAAAATAAATATGATATTTTATTTTGAGAGTTAATTAGCAAAAAAAGCTCAAATAGGAGAATTCATGAGAAGAACAATGGTGGATGAAGCCAAAAATGTATGTAAGGACAGGGCCAAGTCATGAAAACGGCTTAATTAAATGTAAGATTAATAAACGTTTAGAGCTCATTTTAATATATTTTAGACTCTCTAATATTATATACTTATAT
>DWHP01003609.1:0-13239 GCA_018247895.1 Parnassius honrathi
GAATCAATTGTTTCCATTTTGGCCTTTAGCATATTTATAATAAATAAGTTTATTATTTATTTTATTATTTAAGTAGTTAAGTATTTAGTAATTAATTTTATTAGGTATTTAAAATTGTCACAGTAACCAAATTATCAAACAAGACCGGATTTTGTTACCGGTATCAGTAACCTTTTCTTCAAAATATAGCAGTGGGCAAAATTATAAAATACCTGTGAAATGTGCTTACCGGTAGTGACAGGGATTTGTTTAGAACGCGCGGTCGACGCCAGCGCCACTATCAGTAGAATGCTCCACATCTTTCAGTCTGAAACAATGAAAGAAAATTTAATATTCTTGATTGCCAACACATAGCAATTATATTTAAATATTCTTAACTATATTCTCGACAGTCAATAATCTAAATAATGTTCTCTAATAATCTTAACAATGTTTTCCATCAATCTTAGTCGTTTCTTTGAAACTTGACACGAATGCTAACTGGTACATTTTTTGCATGGTGGCTACCCTATAAAAAATCGTAGGCTCATTTTGTCCTCTGAATGATGTTGTTGTTAACGTATTTTAGGTGTTTTAGTTTTACCAGTCGTTTTAAAAATTCCAATCCATTACTCAAAATCCGGAATGTAACCTCGAATGTTTGCCTAGTTTTAGTTCTTATAAAGTCGTTGTACTAAAGGTACAAGTATTGCCACAGAATTTTTATCGTGTTGTAATATATTTTGTGGCACAAATGAATGAAAACGATTGGATGAAATATTACTTTAACAGGAGCATCAAATAAAAAAAGCTGGTAAAAACTGGGTTACAAAGCCACGAGATAAAAATAGCTCGCAGAAAAATGGAGGGGGCAGTGTTTGCGCATAATATACTCGGGCACTATAATCCTGTCCTACGCAAATGGCTAGTCTCCGTTGAAACACCCGAAACCGGAAGAGGAAATAATTGTTATATTTTGTTTAGTTGTTTTCATTACAGCCCTTCACAAGTCCACTGCTCGACATAGTCCTCCCCCAAGGAATACCACAAAACACGGTCCTGGGACGCCTGCATTCATTGACTTCCAGCATGTCTTATTGTCTCACTGGGTCGTCACTCCATCTAGTGGGGGGTCGCCCCGCACTTCGCCCACCGGTACGAGGCTGTCACTCGAGAACATTTCTGATTTGTCTATAAAAGTACCAAAATAAAACTAATTCATAAAAATATAGGATAAAGCTAAAGTTTTGTTTCATAGAGGTCCATTGGAACCAATCCGGTGGTAGAGTTTTGATAATAATTTGTTTAAGCTTATTTAAATATCTATACATACCAATAAAATTGAAGTGTCCGTCTGTAGTTAGAAATAAATGTCCTATATTGAGCTAAAGGGCTTATTGGCGTGCCATTTAAACATGAATATATTTTTGTTTGTCTGTGTCCGTCCGGGCTACTCTTTGGGGAAAAACTTTAAGACCTTAAGCCGCTTGTAGTAAAATTTCATGAACAGATAGAGATCAATGTCGCGAGTGACTTAGGCTTAGTGATATATTTTAATCGGGAAACTTCGAATTTTTCTTTGAAAGAAACGAAATTTTGATAAAATAATCAATAATCGATTACCTAAATACAAATAATATCACATTGATTTTGGATCTAACCGGACAAAGTCGGGGAGGGTTGCCATTTCGGAATAAAACACATATATTGATCTCGAAAATAAGATAATGTACAGGAAAACTGATGGATAAAGGATTGTACTTCATTCTATCTTTAAGCACCTTTATGAATGTACATTTTTTTCCTATAGTGGTAGCCTCCTAACCTACCAAGCGTGACCTAATGTTCAGTGCAATAACGATACGTAATACGAGATCTACGTCCCACTGAACGAGTGTTTGACCTTCTCTTGTATACAGTCGATTGTTAAATCCATAGTAGCTAGCAGGAGTGGTTAAAGTCAAGTAATTTTGAAAAGAATTGCACAAATTGTTATAATTTTGAGAGGATAAATAATATAATTTCGTTAGGCTGGCGATAAGAAAATGATAATTAAGTTAATTATTAAAAATTAAAACACGTTTCGGGTGTGCCTTAATTAATTAAAAATATTATGAACACACACATAATTAATAACGCCTTATTTTATTCTGCTCTTGAGTAAAATTACCAGCGTGAGGTATCACTTTCGCCCTTCTGCCCAGCATAATAAGTATGTGAATGCTTTAAGGAAGGAAACATGAAAAAAAATTGGATCAAATTTGGGACATTCTTGAAAAAGATGTCTGTCAGATGCGGGCTTAAAATGCAGTTGAAGTGTACGTGTATAAATTTCTTTATATAAAAATCTACGGCTATCCATTAGTCTTGCTAAGACTAAAAAACGGTGCGACCGATTTTGATGAAATTATCTGTGTGTGTTTGAATAGGTCCGTAGATGGTTTAGATTAAAATTTTAACCCGGTGGCGCTGTCGCCGAGGTCCAGAAATCACCAGTGCGAAACTGGGGTTTCTAGTGTATTATATAAATTGGTAATATATTAGGTATTTTCATAAGACTAATATCAACATTAAACATTAACTAACCCTACTCAATCGTAATGAATATGTGAACAAGAGTCAAACAAAGCCGGATCGGATTCTGGTTGCGATATGTCAAACCAAACTTAGTTTAATGACGCAATGTATAGTCGAGCCGAGTTGAATGCATGCAACAAGTGCGGCCCACTTCTAATAAGGCTATCCGTGTGGATAGTACTAAATAATCCTAATTAATATTGATATAGAAAAACAGCTGTATTAACGAAGCTAAATATATGTTTCTGTTCTTATTTAACAGCTATTACGAGTATGTTTTTGGTTTTATTGTACTACCTACAACTTGTATCAATTTATATTATTAAAGAATAAGTCTTATGCTCAAATCTTTTATATTAGGTTGTAATCATAAAACTTTTATTTATCTACATTACTTTTTGACAGGAGTACCGATATTTCAAATTTATTTGTGGTTCTCTTTCTCTTCTATTGCGTTGCTGTTCGTTAACACCATAGATACACCCTACTCTATACCATAATTACTTTCTACACTATATGCGTTCGTCCCACTCCTACTCCTTTCATTTCATAGAGGAGTTTAAGGTAACAAAGTGTTCATCGTGCTACCTCTAAGCTGATGGATTTGCCTTACATGACTTCGAAATATGTTTTTCTTAATTTTTTAGGCATGTATTATTCCTTACCATGTTTTCCTTTACCACCAATCAAATAGTTAATCAGCGCTTAAAATTTTAAATATGTAACAACATTTTTGTTGTTGACTGGGATCGAACCCGGGATGTTCGAGTACTCCTAAGTATATTGCGAGCATTTAGCCACTGAGCTGCGCTCGAGCTTGAGCACGGCTCTGACCAAGTCAAGCAACATATAGCCCTGATTTTTGTTTTAAGTTTGGTGGTGTTATGATTGTCTTCAATCTCAGACGGTGCAGTCCAGCCTACATCTGAACTTAATGCATGAATTTTATTATATTGGTTGGCTTAGGACCACAGAGTGTATTAGCTTAAAGCATCTGATTATTCGGAAGCTGTCGCCAAGGACACGAAGACAAAATTGAACCCCGATGTTTCAAGTTCTTAAGCTCAAATGATTCTATAATGTAATACAGGATTACGACAGATTGGAAATAAAAACGGAGGCGATCTCTAAATTAGGAACAGCGTCGCATCGTTTTACAAGTAATGCTCGTGTATATCTATTTTGTGAAACAACGCAACGATTCTATTGTACTAATTAATGATCCTATACTCTTATATAGACATTTAAATATTACGACAGATTAAAAAGTAACGATCTCTAAATTTGTAGCGTCGTATTGTCGTACAATATTATAATAGCAGCAGTGATGAAATGAGTCTATTGTTTACTTGCATATTATATTGAAATTTTTGTAATTGTGTCCTATATAGTATGTAGTATAATATTAAACTCCTGGTTCAACTTTATTATGTATCTCCATTTTGATGTTCTTAATTACCTAGTTAACTGTCAGACACTGACCTATTAATATGTGAATATCTTGAGTAGCAGGTATTTCAAAGTTTTAACGCTACTCCTAGTCGCCGGCCCAGTTGATATTAAATTTAAAATTATATGTACAATAAAAGCTCCATTATTTTTATTTTTAATGGTTTTTGTTACTATAACCGATACTAAATAATCTTTATAGTCGATAATCTAACGAAATTTTAAGCTAAAAGGCTGAATGTGTAATACGGGCGAAGTTAGTGAGAGGTGCGCAGAGTGGTATGTGTCAGAGTTAAGTTGATGATAAAAATTTTCTTCGTCCTTTTATCCGACTGCAAAAAACTATAACTCAAAATATTGCAAAATACCTATCGTTGAATGAAAAATTTGCCTTGGCTATAAATAGAATTATTAAATTCATTGCGGTACGCAATTTAATACGAGAACAATTTGGCCGGTTCAACGGGAAATAAGAGGAAACAGGAGATGGGTAGTAGCATCTTACTAATAACAACTCAAAATTACAAAAAAACTGCGGTTACCAATCCGCTTGCCAAGCGTGGTAACTATGGCAAAATATATATAGCCACGTGGCGGAGCTATGCTGCAGCTATATTATGGTTGTAGTACGAATGGATCGACTAGACCGGGAAAAGAAAACGCTCTCACAGAATACCAGCGTAAAATAGCAGCTCAATGTTGCTGTCTTTCGTATGGTGAGTGTAGAGAACCGGAGATCTTTTTTACTGGAAACGAGACGTTCCATCTTAGTCCTCAAGGATGGCAACGCATTTGCATTTTAATTCTTAATCGATAGTACATGTAGATGTCTATGGGTTACAGCATCCCACTCACCATCAGGTGGACTATGTGCTCGTTTGTCACCCTTATTCTATAAAAAAATACCTCCCTCTCTTTTCTACCATCGAATAAACAGATATTTGGCGGATCTTCATCTCTTGCTGTCGATATTCTACGCATTCGATTCACAAGGTTTGCTTCGTCTTTCATAGGTGTGTACAGCAAAGGAGTTGGCTCTCTTCCTATCCGATCACAATCTGGGTGTCTTGAAGGCAAGAGTGAATAGGTTTTTGTTACGCTAAGACAGTGCGTTTGTCACCGTTTACTATCAGGTAGGATTGTAGTCAGTCACTAGTGTTTATTAAGTAAGTTAGGCAAGCGCACTCAGGCAGAGAAAGCTATTTTATCTGTTCGCTGGGCGACTGCGCAACTTATGCCATTCACCTAATATTTTAATACCTATGTATAACCTAGGCGGCCGTGGATAATTTACTTAGGTGTGAAGGTAAGTTTATCTTTCACTTCGTTAAACAAACAAAATATAAGAACTTAACGTAGCATGGTTCGTATTTGTTATTATAGTACATTGATTCAAAATGGTGACGTAGAAATAATTAATAAGCAAAGAGTGATAATGCAGAAGGCAGGACGAGGCAAGGAGTCGGCAAAGGAAGTCCTAGACAGAAATTTATCAACCAGATTGGTGATATTTTGAATATGGGCGAAATTAAGAGTACCCTTAACCACTAGCATGTATGCGTAGATAATTTATGAAGCGAGAGAGGTGTGGCAACCTCGTCTGAATGGAAGTCCGCGATCTCTGCCTACACCTCTAGGTGACAAGCATGAAGGATTATTTATTATGTACGTATGGTCTAACGACTGTACAATTTTTCCTTACGGCGACCTACTTATACCGTGCACGTTGAAATTAATTTAACGTAACCACTGATCAATATATTACGATCGTGGGCAAGAACCACTTCTAACTAAATTTTCTGTAACTTGTTAAAATTTCTTAGTATTATGGTCTTTCTCTGCACTCAACAACTCCACTACTTCAATGTACAGAATCACAACAAAATTTTACAATGCATGATTTTAAGTGTCTTGTTTGTATTTTAAGTATTCTGTGTCGAGTTTAATTTTATCCTATACATTTGTAGCTGGAGTTCATTAATTAATTAAGAATCTACAGCTGAACATAGGCCTTTCCTATTGATTGCCTTGCTGCAGCCCATCTCCTCTTTCAGTTTACATATGTGGCCATATAACTACACCCACGGGATGATTTTATGGTCTCTAAGCGGTGTAGCTTGTGAGTGGAATTTTCTTTTCATAAAAGTATTGTGTTAAAAGTCAAGCTGCAGCTATACACTATTTGCAATGAGTAGTAACACACTCTCACAGAATATCGGCTTAATGCTGTTTTGTTTCTTTGGGCCACTGCATCCACCTAGCATCAGGTGAATTGTGTGCTCGTTGGTCAAAAAAAATCTTATAGTAATCTTATAGTAAATAAGTTATCACTGAGTGACAGATAAATAAAATATTTGTTGGTCAGCTTTAATGCATAGTGGAGGTCAAATTTAATGTATTTGACAGCGCGTAACTTTCGTATACAATAGCTGATTCTTTGTCCTACTCATTGCACATACGTGTTATTGATTCAGTTAACAGGCAACTGAATCGCGGTACCTAATAACATTTCCCAGTTTTATCTAGAATTTATGTAAAATACTCATACATCGGGTTGCTTTCATTTTTTGAGAAATGAATCAATTAAAGTTAATTTAATTTACAAAATTGGCAGCATCCGAGAATGTTCAGAAACTTTTTGAAGACTAAGTAACGTGGTGACTAAACGTATTGCTGCAGTTCAGTGGGGCTGCAGGTTCAAACCTCACATAGATGAAGTGTTTGTATAAGCTACAAACGATTATTTTGGATTTTAATTGCTTGTACTTTTGCAGTTTATGTATGTGAAAAGCCTCTGTGATACGAAACAGAATCCCAGTGTAGGGCTCGAGATTTTTAAGTACAAAAAAAAAATTGTGGCCGTGGTCAAAAAGAGTTAAAATATTTTCAAATCTGATACAAAAGCATTTAAATGACTTTTCCTTCGTTTGCTATTGTATAGCGAGTTTTAAGTTAACGGTTTATTTTTTTAATTGGAAGCGCTTTGAAGATTGTAAAATTGAGCTGTCGGATGTCAGTAACAAAAGAATGCGCAGACTAATTATTATAACTCTTAGAACCATCTAAGAAGCATCTTCTTTACCTTGATGTCACGCTTGGCGGACTTTGACTCAGCTTCCGGGTCGAGACATAGGCACGTAAACAGCAATTTAACGCGTTAACTACATTAGTGAACTATTTTAAAACTGTATCTTTAAGTGCTTTTTGTCGTTTTTAGTTATTATTTTAAGTTTTAAGAAATAGGTTGTTTTGCATTTTTGTACTTAGGTATTGTATTAAAAGTAGTTAGGTTGTTTACCATTTTTGTAACTAGACACACTGTATGGTTTTAGTTGCATAACAAATTATAATAATTATTCGACGCCATTCCGAATACATATTAGTATTAAAACCTTCAATTTGAAAGTTTTTAAAAAAATATATTTTACACATGACTTACACAAATTCACCTGTCACCCTGCCTGTCAGAAACTACGGACACACTGGCCGACCTTTATTACTAGCCTTTAGTACCCTATTGCTCTATATTATAGAAAAACATGGGCCTTTTTATAGTCTATAAGAAGGCCCATGTTTTTCGAGTGCATGTACGTATGTATTTATGTACGTATGGGGTGTCACTAGGTTCGTCTTAGTTATATATTATGACATAGGTTGGAAACTTTTTCTCCTTTCAGAAAACTTTGTTACGCGGTTGGTTTTTTTATTACCATTTTAACCATCAAGTTTGTCATATCATTATATATTATTATATGATTGCCGTATAAGTATACTCTTAATTCGGCACATCTTCCATATATCGCCAATTTGGTCCATAAACAAAGTTTTATTGGCTCTAATTCATTAAATTCATTTCATAAGATGGCAGAAAATGAGAGAAATTGAGTCAAACAGTAACGATTTATACAAGTTTTTCACAATTACATTGCATTATAAAGATTTATAATTTAAGACGATAAAGAATAAAAAATATTATGCCAAATTTTTTTCATTAGTTTATTTTTTACAGTCCGTTGGTGGTGCATTGGAAATTACAGGTCTCCTGCATGAATTGCTACAAAGCACGGCCATGAGCCATTTGCATCCATAGACTCATTGTGCTTCATTAGGTTGCCATGCATTTAGTGGAGGTTCCCCAACAATATAAAAACATAATGAAATAGCATTTTACTTTTACTGCAGATCATTATTTAATTTTTGGTAACACTACTTCGAAATTTGACATTCGTGAGCTCATAATATTTTGTATTTATAAGTCAACTTCAAAGGGATTTCTAAAACAAGTATATTTTACTTGTATGTACTTTAGAAGATATCTTGCCAACCGTGAACCAAATAAAATGATTCTATTTTTTTAAAATAGGATTTACATCAAGGATATCATTTAAATTTGGTGCAAAATTACACCCTTAAAGATGAAAAACCACAGAGAACGATTTTTTATGTAACTATTTAGAGGAAATTTTATTTGTTATTTTTGGGTTGGGGTATGAATAAGACCACTCCCAAAGCAAAAGATAAGTATGTTGTATGAGGGTTTCAAACCTAACTAATTAAAAAAGATTTTTTTATATTTTTGAATTCGGTATTTTTTTAAATTTAATTATTTAAAATTTACTTTGATTTTATTGCTGTTGTATAAAGATGTGTTCTGTAATGCAAAAACTAAGATATATCTACTGTATTTAATTTACAATTTAATGTTACATAACAAAACAAAACACAAACAAAAATTAATACTTTAAATTTTATTTATTTCTTACAACATATGCACGTAATGAGTAAATTTAATAATGACCCGGTTTAATGACTTATCATCATCAATGCTGAAAACATCAGAGCACCTTCACATAAGTTTATGTAGCCTGATTCCGGTAGCACACTTCTAGAACAACTTCTCATAAACTCATATTAGTAGGTTGACAATGGTTAAAATTACATCAGACAATGTAAATCTAAAATTAAGTAAATTAACATAAAAAAATTAAACATAAAAATAAGAACTGATTTCAAATAACTAAAAAGATTATAATCACCGAAATTGGTTGTAAATAATTATTCAACCATATATCGTGCAAATGTTTTAGAAAATTGTAGAAATTGATGATGATCCTATTATCCACTCTTGACCATATTTATACAAGACCACCTAGTACCACCTCACTAACAAAAAAAAGAATCATTGAAATCGAACAACGAGGCAAAGGCTAAAACAAACTAAAAACTATTCCGGCCATTAGAGAACCTTCACCTATTTTTGAAGCCAGTTGAACACTTGCCACCAACTGGGATTGTGGTTAAGCACTGGTTTAAGAAAATGTACGCAAGCAGGCTTCTTTGAATAATAATGATGATATTTCACATTAAAGTAGGTTTAGGAAGCTTATTAGAAAGAAGGTTTTACGATAAGCTTCCTACGATATAAATATTTTAGGAACTTTTATTATTTAAATTGTAAAATACTAAGGCCTGTTATTTAGTTTTTTCAATTATATTTTGTTTCAAGGCTAAAATAATCCAATATGTGATGTGATACTTAAATCTGTATTACATTTTCTTTGACACGTCATCAGGAGGTGAAAGTACTTGTATTGGCGACAACACTAGGTCACAATCATAATACTGTTGTTTTGTGCTGACATGGGTTCTTATTAAGTTTGCTACGGTAATAGTTTGTCATTTAAAAAAATAACTCTAGAACTTAGCTAAGGATTTTTTTATAGGATAGGGTGACACACGAGCACACAGTCCACCTGATGGTAAGTGTTTGCTGTGACCCATAGACACCTGCATGTATCCTCGATTACGAATTAAAATGCAGATGCGTTGTCACCCGTGAGGGCTAAGATCGAGTGCCTCGTTTCCAGTAAAAAGGGTCTCCGGTTTTCTACACTTACCATACGAAACACAGCAAAATTAAGCTACTATTTTACGCTGGTATACTGTGAGACCGTGTACGTGGCAGAGCCATGCTGCAGTAACTAACGTAACTGCAGCATGGCTCTACCACGTATAATTAATGACCAATTTTACAATTACCGATGAAAATGATTCATAGGATAAAATGAAACATACGAAAATTATAAATTGAAGTTGTGTGAGAATCGTATTCGGTCAGGTTATAATTTATTTGATTAATAAATTTCATTTAAACTGTAACACGTGTATACGCATGTTAATTTGGTTCAGCGAAATACAATCAATTTGTATCACTTGTGATTTCACAGAAATTTTCTATGGTATACGTGATAATTTTAACATATACCACATAGTTCATTTGCAGTAGTACGACCTTACATAAATTCTATGGATATCCGCAGTAGAACCAAAGTGACCGACATAGCCTAACGGATTAGTAAGCTGCAGTGACCATGGGCCGGCCATATAACTCGAATAACCTACAACCGATGGGGAAAAAATGTTCTCGAGTGGCAGCCTCATACCGGTAGGTGAAGTGTAGGGCGATCCCACACTAGATTGAGTGACGACTTGGTAAGACATGCAGGAAGTCGTTAGATACAGGTGCCTCAGGAGCGTACTTTGTGGCATTCCTTGGGGGAGGTTTATGTTTAGCAGCTGACTTGTGAAGGGCTGTAATGAGTGCGGATACCAATTTATGTAAGGTATACGTGATTAGGCTTAAGCTATATAATATTATAAAGATATTGCAATAATTACTTTTAGTTTCCCAGAAATAGCTGATGATAGATATCGTAGTTTTCGCAACGCGAATGTTTTTTGCTTCATGTTAAAAACTATTTTAACAAGTCATATTCTTTTTTTAAATGCCGTTCACTTTTTTATTTTTAATTACACACTAGTACCGTAACATTTCAAATTAATAGACTTTTTTTAAAATAAATAAGTTTAATAGGCAGTTGCTAAGCATTAAGTCGCAGGGGTGATATATCTGGTTCGTATGGCCTATAAATTATTGTTCAGAGTATAGATGTACGTCTTCGTGGAATTTATTGTAAAATGCCCCCACTATACGGGAGAAAATCCTAGTGCAGTAACATTTTTAAAGACTAAACCGTGAAAAGGTCAATATGGTCATAATTAAAGCACAAAATATATTTTTTGCTATTAGTTAGTGTTAATTTAAGTGAAATATTGTCTTATATATAAAAGTTAATTGTGATTTTAAGTGCTGATTTATCACGTGTTCGGCGATGAATGAAAACATCGTGAGGAAACCTGCATGTCTGTGCACTCATAGGGGCAGCGCGGAGGACATTTGTTGCCCTAAAACCAGCTCAATAAGAGGGCGCTTGTGCTCAGAAGTAGGATGCTTAGTACTGCTGCAATTTTAATAATTGGTTGTTTGTTCGTATTTTATGTGCTGTCCTACCGTTCATCAGATTGCGGTAAAACCTTCTCAACAAAGATTACTGCTTAAAGGTTATAGCTATTATTTATTAGGCTTAGTAGAATTAATTTATCATAAAACGGGTATATATTAAAATTTTAAAATATAAATTCTTTAATCGCAAATTATGTTGCTTAATAATTAAGTGAACCAGAGAATATAAAATTCGTTGAGGCGCACCAATGCCATGAAAACCTCTGTATTAGTCGTTAGGATACACAGAAGCCAGCTCGGT
The DNA here is from genome assembly GCA_018247895.1 of Parnassius honrathi. NCBI lineage: Eukaryota > Metazoa > Arthropoda > Insecta > Lepidoptera > Papilionidae > Parnassius > Parnassius honrathi. The sequence goes on from DWHP01003609.1 coordinate 11,610, forward strand.
GTGCGCCCACGCCGAGATATCAGCTATGTACAGTCACAGAAAAAATCCTAATACTACACGATATCATAATATGCATAATGCACATCACTGTTTACATAAAATACCACGGTACTTTCAAACTAAGTTCAAAAAATTAGGAGCGTATTAAAGCGTATGTTATTTTAAGTATGTTCAGTGATACCTCAGAAACATCTGAACCAATTTAAATATATATTTTATTATCAAAAATGTATACATACTCCAGGGTAAACTCACACTCAATTTAAAGAAAAAGTTCCATCCCTAAGATTCTTCCCTTAGGGATGAAAATTTTAATGTAACCATTTAGAAGACATTGTAGTAGTTACTAATATTACTAGAAGTTATTATGAACGTATGGTATTCCTAAGACCATTCAAGAGAGCAAAGACAAAATAAAACTTTTAATAAAAATATCGATTTCATAAACTGGTATTGATTCTTCGATACAGTATGTTTTGGCACCGATCAGAAGCTATCGTGTGGAAATTATAGTTTTTGAAGTTGGTTTCAGTGGCGATGTAAAAATATCCACCACCCCATATATTTTTTTAATTAAAAACAAAACTATATATATTATCCCGTGCCTGTCGTAAGAGGCGACAGAGGGAAACAAATCAGGAGATGGACAACAGCGTCTTCCTACTAACGACTAAAAATAAAAAATAAACTCATGACGTCACCTAATTTTAGTCCATGTAACGAGTGATTCTCGTGCTCAAAATGGATTTCTGTGCCTTATTTAAGGACAGTGGACATGCGATGGGGTGGTATTTACCCGAGTTTGTGGTATCCTGATATTTAGAAACCAAGTGAGTTATACCCGTAATGAAAGAGGCTCGGGAGCGACCTCTGGTCGAGAGCCTCTACAAAGTGTCGGTCAAGCACTGCGTGATACACTGCGAACCCTTCAGCCAGTAGTGAGTCGATGATGACGGGATTCATGGACGTAATACTCGTATACTGACTCGTCACTACTTCTGTTTAAGGCCTTTGCTGAGCTTTACGGACTCTGACCACAGCCCACGCCAGAATGAGACATTGTCGATCTGATTCAGTACTGATGGCCACGTTGCACATATCATTGGTTAAATGATTTTTAGAGCCTTCTTTGATCACTTTGGAAGAGACGATTTTAGAGAGGCCTATGTTCAGCATATAACGGTAACGGTAGTCTAATTTACAAGATGTGCCAGTCTACTGGGCCCGCTACCAACAGATGATGGCGATTTGTTCACGATTTTTTAATTAAGTGTATAATTTTGTAAATATTATTTTTTATTTTAAGATGGATAATACATTAATACTAACCCAAATTAATTAGTTAGATAACTTTATAAATAATTGAAATAGATTATCGTTATATAAAATAATAATTATGCAAATATAAATAGTTAAGGCTCTTTAAATAATATGGTGACCGGACTGCTAAAGAGGAAGAATAAGATTCTTAAGTATTGTATAAAATCAGCGATTTAAAGTTATATTAATTATTGCATTAGTCAGTCTTGCTTTAAGTTCTTCAAAAACCAGTTCCGAAAATAAAACTCCTTATTTTTTTTAAGAATTGACCGTACGATTAAGTTACGATTATATATATATATATATATAT
>DWHP01003610.1:0-13236 GCA_018247895.1 Parnassius honrathi
CGAGCACGTGGTAAATCAGCACTTAAAATTGCAATTAACAATTTCATTGGTGCCGGCGGGGATCGAACCCGGGTTGCACGCGCACTGTGAAATTTACAGCGAGTGCTAATCATCTTTGCTACTACGGCGCAAACTAATATTAAAGCGAAACTGTTTTCCAAACCAATTTCAGAATCAAGTCTGTCTATTCTATGTTATATCTCCATCAAAGTTTTTTTTATAGAATAAAGATGTCACGCGAACTCACAATCTACCTAGTGTTAAGTGGATGCTGTGGCCTATGGACATCGATTTCTATCCTCGATTAAGAATCAAATTCAGGTAAACAATAGGATGAACGCACCCAGATGCACTCTAAAGAACAAAGGAGTAAGGAGCCTTACTACTTAATTTAGAAGAAATCATCACAGTAAAAAACAACGAGAGAGCCGCTATAATTATAACTATTTCTTTTTGGAACTCACCAAATAAGAAAATAAAAAACATTGACTATTAATTTATTCTAGATATCACTGTATAGATATCTATGCGAAAGAGTATTAAAGGAAATTGATGTGTTAAAACTGAAATAAACAACAGCAAAGCGTACAATAAATTTTGTTCTTAGTTATTAGAGTACAGATTGTAACCACAGAATTTCTACAGCATACTAAATATTTAATAGTGCCGATAGAGTAATGTATGCAAAAAACTTCTTTGCGATTAACTTATTTCATATTACGCTTAGGTCTACGGAAATAAAGCAAGTGACAAATTTGATGCAGACACTGCTCATTTCATACACACAGAGTCGTAACACATCCATACGGTCATAATTAAGAAAATGTATTCAACATGCTAGAGCTACGCTGCATCTGCTAGATAAACATAATTGCAGCACGAATAGTGCTGCGCGACCGAAGTATCCCTCTCGCACAGAGTAGCAGTGTGAAACGCCAGAATAATATTGCTGTGTATCGTATGGTGAGTGTAGGGAACCGGAGACCTTCTTAGTGGTAATAAGGTGTTCGATCTTAGTCCTCTGGGATGTCTCATCTTATCTGAATCTTAATCGATGGCGGATGTAAATGTATATGGGCCATAGCATCCACTTACCATCTAGTGGGCTATGTGTTGATTTGTCATCCATATTTAATAAAAATATTTTGTATATAAACCTTAACTACAACTCTACTCTAAGGTTCTCTCCTTGTAGCTTGTATATGGTGATATCACCCTGGTATGTGTTGATCGCAACTATTACAGAACCCCATGTCGCGGATAATTGAAAACAGTGTACACAAATACATCGTAAATAATTAAATACAACTGGCACATTTTCTCTCTTTATTATTTTTCGTTTCAATTAACCCATATCGTTGTGTAAATATTATGAGACCAGCTCTCAAGAACTTGCGGTTTTTTCGTTGTTTGTGTTTGTCGTTTTCGCTGGCTTTGTAGTTAGCAGAAGCAGTTAAAGACTTTGCTTTTTTGTGATCATGCGTAAGCATTACTACATATTTCATTAGGTACGGAATTATCCTTCTTTTTAAAGATACGATACACTATGTTTTAATGAAACTTAGTTTGGACTTCCCTGACTAATTTATTAAAGAAAACATGTTTTTAATTTTGGTTCTCTAAAGATAATCTTGTAATGACAGTAAATTGTTATTGTGAAAGTGTACATAATGTACAATTATTTTTTATTTTTACGTTAATGTTTATTTCGTAAAAATCAGGGTGCTAATCGAGGCTATAGTCCACTTGATGGCGTACAATTCTGCAGACCATAAATATCTATATTTATCCTCCATTGAGAATCGATATAAAAACGTGTTACCACCCTTGAGAATTAAATTGACTTGTCTTATTACCAGTAAGAAAGGGTCTTCCGATATTTGTCACTCACCATACGAAACGCGGCAGCATTATGCTATTATTTTACGCTGGTATTATTTGCGGGCGTTGCCTTTCCACGGTTAGGACGAGCCAATCGTTATGTAGACAATACATTTACCGCGTATCTCTGCTACGTGTATATCTTTATGTCAAAAATAAATATAAGATTAATTTCCAATTACATACCTTAACATCGAAAAAATCTATTGCGAAATATTTTTTATAGCATTGGGTGACAAACGAACACACAGTCCACCTGATGGTAAATAGATGCTGTGGCAAATAGACATCCACATTTATCCGCAATTAAGAATCAGAATGCAAATGCGTTGTCAACCCTCAGGACTAAAATGGAATGCCTCGATTACAGTAAAAAGGGTCTGCGGTTCTTTACACTCACCATACGAAACACAGCAGCATTACGCTGCTATTTTACGCTGGTATTCTGTGAGAGCGTAGTGCTTCCCCGGTCGAGCCGACCCATTCGTGCTACAACTATAATATAGCTGCAGCGTGGCTCTACCACGTACTAAAAATTAATAAATGTCTCAATATCCTGTATGTTACTTAGAAATAACCACGCAATAAATAAAATAACAACATACAATTACAAGTTTGTGTAATAATCTTAGCAACTGGGAATAAATTTTAACTCTTTATTTATAGTGCATTGGCTCTCACGAATAAAAATGCGACGACATAGCAAATACTTGAATATTCAACAAGTTTGGCAGATGTTTACATCGTATATCACAGTTTTTATTTCGTTTGGACCCTTTCGTTTGCAAAAAAATATCGGACACCAGCTTGTTTCCATCAAAGGCATTCGAAATTTATGTTCATCTAATCACAATATCATTAATTTTGAACTTCAATTTTGCTGAATTAAGGGGCGCGTGCATACACGGGTTGAAAATTGGAAAAGATAATTCCTAACTAATCGGCTTTTAAAATGTTGTTAAAATATTTTTATAATTACGTACTTTTATTGACACCTATTATATAATACTACAACAAAACATTTTAATCATTAGGTATGTTTATTATAGCGTATAGGGATTCAATGCATTGCATCCATTATTGCGTCCGGATTTGAAACGTGGGAATGGGGAGCCAGTTTAAAAAATTGTGAGGCATCTTAGTACTCGAAGATGACAACGCACCTTAAACATTCTTTGTTAGGAGTCGGCTACTAAAAATCCACGAACTCTTCAGTCGCTTGCCAAATTTTGGTGCGTATAAGTAGGAGTAAAAAACTATCAATTGCAATTTATAATTTATGTTTAAAAATTAATTGTGAAAATCTTCTCACACATTCTTTCAGAGAGTAAACGGATACTGTAGTACATAGATATCATCATTACACATAACCTCGATTAAGAATCAAATCCCAGTTGCGTTGTCACCCCTGATGACTTAGTAGAAATACCTGGTCATTGTGAAGGGTTTTTTTATAGTATTCGGGTTACAAACGTGCACACAGTCCACCTGATGGTAAGTGGATTCTGTGGCCCATAGACATCTACATTCGATTAAGAATCAAAATGCAGATACATTGTCACCCCTGAGGACCAAAATGGAATGTCACGATCCCAGTAAAATGGGTCTCCGGTTCGCTACAATCACCATACGAAACACAGCAGCATTAAGCTGCTATTTTACGCTGGTTTTCTGTGATGGAGGTTGCTGGTTTCCTTTCCCGGTCGAGCTGACCCATTCATGCTACAACCTCAATATAGCTGCAGCGTGGCTCTACCACGTAAAATAACCTCATAAGGGTCTTACAAAAACGATCTAATACTGCTACAGTCATCTCAGAGAGTGCGGTCCTTCTCTTATCAATACGTCTCATAGGCATCACGCATGAAATAATAGTAATAATAATAATGTTACCTTATTTGCTATTACAAGTTTACATTGCCTTAATATATAACTAAACTTTACTACTACGTAACTATTTTAATTTGGGAGAGCCTGGTGTTAGCACTAGAAAAGGCCTTTGTGAAAGACCATTAATTATTATTCTATTTAATACTCTAGTGCGGTCTATTCTTGAGTATCGTTCTTCATGTTGCAATTCTCAATACAAAGTTTATATTAAAATGATTGAATCAATCGGCAATAAGTTTCTGCGTCACTTAAAGCAATATAATTCTTCTGTAGTAATTCTCTATTATTGATAACTTAAACAGTAATACCCTCGAGAAACGCCGTGATAAACTGGATCAAATGGTGTACAAATTGCTACATAATATCATCGACTCTCCCCTACTTATAAGCAAAGTGAATCTTCCGAAACTATTAGACATCTGTGGAAACTTAATTGATTTTAGAATTACTTTAATATGTTTTATGATGTTTTTATTGTACTGTATGATTCCCTTAAAAAACAAACAAATAAATAAAAATGTCTAATCACCAGACTCGCGTCCTTGAAAAAAAATTCTCTACGAATGCGATTAAGTATGACTTGTACGCTTGTACGTATATTTAAGATATTTATGCAATTTTACACATTACAGGGTACATAAAACTAATTACTGACTATCACAAAATTTTGGGGGAGGCCTATGTTCAGCAGTTGATTTGTAAAGGGCTGTAATGATGATGATGATATCACGAAATGTTTAACTTATGTGCCTTCCCGCTGAGCCGCTGCATCGCACTCTCGAAAAGTAAACGTCAAACCTTCTAAATTTATTTTGCTCAAGGAGTGTCTTATTGTAATTTATTGCATGCGAAATAAGTTCCGTGGAAAAAGGCGAAGGGCCGGGGCGAATACGCTCTCAATTTGCAAACATTATGCTCCCGCCTTCGTTTGATGATTTACGGCGGTATTTTTTTTAATTTTATTTTCACGTTTTCGAGGCCCATTTTGTTTGGAACTTAATAGCGTTGACGAAACGGGTTAAATTAGATGCTGTCCATAAAAATTATATTTAAATTTTTTAATCTTACTTATTTAAATTATGACCCAATATATACACAAATGTAATAAATTAAAAAAACTAAAAATTTCATTCATATAAACATCGCAGACAGAATAAACTTTAATAATAAAAATGGATGATGTGAAGTTATAAAATTTACTGTACTTTGTATTTCCTTAGAACTCCTTTTTTACCTAAGAGTTCATCTGATTTCTTTTTATAGAATAAGGACGACAAACGAGCACACAGACTGAACCTGATGGTAAGTACAAGCTGCGGCCCAAGACGTCCACATTTATCCTCGATTAAGTATTAAAATGCAGATGTATTGTCATGCATTTATAATAGATTGCCTCGTGGAATAAATGATATTGAGTTCTCTACATTCACCGTACGAAACAAAGCAGTATTAAGCTGCTATTTAACCCTGGTATTCTGCGAGAGCGTGGTCCTACCTCGGTCGAGCCAACTCACTCGTGCTATAGCCACGACGTAGCTGCAGTGTGGCTCTACCACCTACAAAAGAGTTGGCAACGTCTTCATGCTTACATTTGCCCCCAAATAGCAGTGAACCCACTGCAGTATTGAGGTTTCTTTCATTGAAGAGGCGGATTAATTCCAGGCTGTAAGGCTGGTATCAATTCATTTTTACAACGCAACTGAAACCTTCTGTTTGACGACAGCTCTAGGTGTTCATGTGCTACTTTTAGCCCATTACCATCAGTTGGACTGTTAGCGTGTTAAACATTTTATTATAATTAAAAATACTCCTTTCCGTTTCCATATTGTTAGCCTATAGAAAATCAATTCTAAAACGTAGGTATAAATCAATCAAAGCTGTTATATAACCTATAGAATGAAGATATCTTACCAATACGCGAACAAAACTGGCAACAGCTCGACGTGCGATGGTTTGAGGTCAAGGATAGCACGCGACGCGTGAACCGTCAGTAATTCGTATTGCATCCCATTCGAATTTATTATATATCTCTCACGAGACAATGGCTCCGCGTGTTTTTTTTTCAAATCGATAAGTTGCCAATCTCATTAATGGGGTAGCTTTTCACTGAAGTGCAACGCTACAATTCACTGAGATCAAGTATTTCTGTCGTTCTGATTTTAAGTCATGATATATTGCATAACCTTTTGTGTGTGCATAATACTTTTTGCTTATAATACCATCATTAGATAACTGACTCTTGTCGTGTGGTAACGGCTTGAGAAAACGACCGTTGGAAATGCCAGAAATACCTTCTAGATTCCGATAGAAAGCAGTAGATCATTTCGATTATTCTAAACTTAGAATAGACTGGCGACGGGCCCGACGTTATAAGTGCGAGGTGTTCGGTATTCCGATTCGTCAATCCGACTGCTACGCGTGACGATTTGGGCTAATCATTTCTGAAAACGTAAAAGATCATATCCTGCGGTAGTCGTTTATGGGCTGATAAAAACGAAGAAGACCTGAGGTGCGTGTACACCAGTCGATTGCGATAAACATTTTTGATTTCTTGTAATCCTTTTTTTTATAGAATAAGCACGATATACGGGCACTCAGTCCACCTGATCTAGCTGAAGTAGCTACTGTGGCACATAGACATCAAAATGCAGATGTTTTGTCACCCCTGAGAACTAAGATGGAATGCCTTGTTTGCAGTAAAAAATGTCTCCGATTCTCTACACTCTATACCAAGCACAGCATGAGGCTGGTATTCTGTGAGAGCTTGGTCCTTCCCCGGTCGAGCCGACACATCTGTACTACAAACTATAGTATAGCTACATCGTTACTCTGCCATGTATAAATTCGTTTGATTTGTACAGGAATTTTATTATCATGCAATCAAACGATGACGCTTTATAAGAATAACCATTACTAAAATACGACAATAGTTTCCCACGAGTTAACTTTTACCATATACCGGTTTTGTATTGATTCCCGCTATGGAACTGTTAAAAGTGTGAATTCAACATGTACAAAAAAGAATAATTACGTCGACGAACATTGTAAGTTGTAAACGGATCGATCCAGCGAATTGGTCGCATTATCTCCGTTATATTTACAGCTATATTACGTGATTCTGAAATGTATAATCATAAATAATGATGACGTACCTATTATGCAATCAATTTGTCGAAGCTCCTAGCTTGTCATATTGTTATTAAAAATGTATCGTTTATTTTATTTGTAGTAAATTTTACGCATATTGTTTTAATCATAATTACGTAACATTATACCTAACCAACACCTGTTCTATGGATTTGCCATAATATTCGATATTTCTGACTTTAGTTCGGTTATTTTGCATCCAGCGGAAAGAAGATTACAGCATCTAATTACGAGAATATGCGATGCGATTATGGATAATGACACTTGAGTAAACGTTGTTTACGATTCTTTTTGCCGTAAATTCTATAACAAGTCAATAACAAGGAACGTTCTTAAATTATTATAACGTCAATTTTAATCATCCAGCAAACAAATTAACTATATATAACTAAAACCCTTTCCAATTTTCTTGAAAAAACATTAAAATCGGTTTATACGATGATTACGTCAACTTTACAAAGATATTATCAGTCCGAGATGCCGTTGTCTCTCTCGGTTGCAGTGTGATAGCTTAACTCGCTTAATAATAATAATTAGTAATGTCTGGTCTTTAATATCGTTATCATTTATGTATATCTCATTTCAATTATAATATGTTTGGTTGTTTTGTTATGACTTGGCTGTATTTTTCCGTGTATGTGACACTCCAGACTAATCTGCCTTTGATTTTATTTTTTTTATTGTTATATTGGGAACGGCAGTTAGATTGTGTAAGTCTGATGGAAATCTAATGTCGGTGTTTTTTTTTCAATTGAAGTAACAAGCAAACTAATAGTCCACCTTATAGAAAGTGACTACCGCAGTCCATGATCACCTACAACCAACGCAGCAGCCTCGTTTTCTCTGCTGCTGCTTTGTGGCAGAGTAAACTCCGAGTCTGAAAAGAAATATCAAAAAACATATAGCTGAGTTATGTATGCCGCTGCGCTAATGCATGCACTCTCATTCTGCTTTTAAACTTATCAGGAAGCTGCCTCTCCAGTAAAATTACCCAGAAATATTGTCATCGCCGAGCAAAACTTTTGCAATCTGTACGTCTTAGAAAAAGAAATATGAAGAAATGTTTTATTGTTTTTTGCCTATCACGACAATGTAAAGAAGCCTTTGAGTCTATTGACCGCAGAAATACGCACAGGAATGAAGGCTTGAGATGAAATTCACGTTTTTTTGTTTACAAAATAGTTTCATCTTATCTAATACACTATAATGCTGGCGTCTCCACTAAACTACATGCGTCGTCCAACTTTCCAATTAATCCTTCAAAATCGATGTGTAGGATGATTCGCGCGCGTAGTACTTAGGTTTGGCCGAGTTTGTCGTTATACACAAGCTGGCCAGATTGCCAGATTTTTATTTGACTTTGTATTTGACGGCTAAACGATTAGTTTTGTTTTATGATAGCGTAAATTTAAAGGAAGCCGTAGATAGAAATGATAACATTTTAATAAAACGATTGCAGTCTTTTATAATCACAACCTTACAAGAAGTTTATATTCAAATTTCCTGGAGAATAAACGAGTTGTCAGATTTTAGGGGTCTGTTTCGGTTAATCTGAAGACGTTCAAAGAAGCAGATTTGGTCAATGACATCCAATACCCTTCCAATACCGGATAAAATTTTATGTAAAATGTCTTCGTAAACCGGTTCACCTAAATCAAATATAATTACGGTTGTGACTGAATGTATCGAATTATGGAAAAAATGCATTTTCGCTTGGCGTTGAAATTAAAAAAAAAACCTGACTACAAAAAAATAAAATTTTAATTACAAAATGTTTGCTCAGTATTTTTAAATCCCGACATGTTCGTTACTAGAGACGCTGTTACCTAACCACTCGGATGTTCTACGTGTATAGGTAATACCTGATTATAGGCATCTACTCTAGCCAGAAACAAGATATAGTCTCAGCAAATGACTGTAAAAAAGGAATAACCAATACCTTTCACAATCTTTTTCTTCTGACCATAACCGTCCGCAGTAACCGCGGAACGAGAGCTTGTAGGTTTTTATGTAAATCGTTATTACTATCGACATATAAATCTAGATGATTACACCTTTCATTTTTACAGTATCTTTATTGTGCTTTTACTTAAAGCTTTCGGCTGAAGGTTGTTTTTGTAGCTACATTGATATGGCCGAAGATTAGCCTTTAAACGTTTTATTCGTGTCTCTTTTTTACGAAGCAATGCAGTTTGGAACATCGGACGAAGTAGAACGAAAGGACTAACAAATCGCCTTTAAAGATAAAAATGCGTCATATATAACGTGAGTAATAGCTCGTTTTTTATAATAAAGGAAAATACTGACAATTTAAAAAGTTACAACAACTTTTATTAAACGGTATTTACTTAATTTATTACGCTTACGCTGTTTATATCGTATATGTGTGTTTTATTACGTGTATTTTAAATGTTGCATTATTACTTATAAATTCCATAATGGAATTCCATAATATATAGTTAATAATTACAAAAATTCCATAATTCTATATAAAGTAAAATATTTATAAACAGAGTAAATAACTATCAAACAACATAATTAGTATATATTATAATATTTGGAACGATCGGGCGTACCCAATTTATCAACATTATATATACATCGATTGATACCTAAATTGGGAACGCCTTTGAATACTTTTAAAAAGAGGTTAATGCCCTAAAAACTATGTACAGAGTGTAATAGAAAATAAATATCTAATATTTGTATTCATAGAAGTTGGAAGTTGTGAAGTCGCAAGAGTTCGTGTAAAAGCAGGTTCAAGCTGTCTGTTTCTCTCTTTCTCTCTCTTTCTGTTGTCTTTTTTCAAAATTAGGTCTGACGTACAAGAAAACAGTCGATTTGATGGTAAGCACGTGCCTTAGCTGGTAGATACTGCTTACATACCTCGATTAAGTATTGCAATGCGGACGTGTAATCACCTCGGAGGACTTAGATGGAATAGTATTATGAAAAAAAGGGTCTGCGGTTATTGTCAATCATCATACAAAGCACAGGAACACTATACTGTTTTACGTTGGTATTCTCTGGGTATAGTCCTTTCCCGGTCGACCGACTCCTGTAGCTACAGGATGGCTTTTTGTTAAATTTTAAAACACATAATATTTTCACGTCATATGCTTGTTACAAAATTTTAAATGTTATTGCGACATTATTCGTATCGAAGCACCCATTTTTATTTTTACGACTGTCAATAGACCACGTGAATAGCGTGACACTGCCCATTAAGCATCGATATGATGCGATCTCCAACGGCCGTACAAACCATCCATTGTCCTGTTAACCGTCCGTCGATTTATTTAGTGAACTATGACCGACGTCGCGGCCCATACGTCACGGCTATTGTCCGACCCAAAATTTTATAGATCCAACTTTTTATGTGGGCTTTTTTTTCGTTTCTAAACGTTGTGCCATTGTTGGCCTGTTGTATTCATTAGTATTACATTATGCGAATGGTATTAATTTGTTTTTTTTTAATCAATGTGTATTATTAGATAGGAATAGGATTAAGTAAGTATGTTACAACATATTACTTTGATTAATTTTTATATGAAGTACGTGTTTCTTATCCGCCACTGTAGTAGTGTGTCCTTATGCATGTAAACTTTCAAAATAATTTTTTATACATTTCATTATATGTTTTTAATGAGGCAAATGATCCGAATTTGGATTTTTTCAAACGTTTAAAAATTCATAGCTCTGAAAATATATCGTAAAAAGTCATAGTACCTTTTTTATTTGTATTTTATCAAAGAATATAAAAATATCTTTTATATTTCATAATTTTTCTTTATATATTTCTAATGAGTGAAATTTATCGGAATTTGGGATTTTTCAACTTTAAATAACTCCGAAAAAATTAACTTTATCGTACGAAGTCATGGGACCCTTTTTATTCATATTTAATCAACTGATATAAAAATGTCCACTTTGATAATAACAATTCCTTGCTATTGAAAAAAGAAATCGATTTAAGCAATATTGCATCGAGTTTCTCCATGGTAGCATGCATTTCTATCATCAGTAGGACAATTTGAAGAGAATTGCTTAAAAAAATTGAGGTGGAATAGTTTTCGGTACTCATGCGCCGGGTCCTCCTGGACATATAGTCCATTAACGAAATTATTTTCATGTGTGGGTGTTATTCAAAGTGATACTTGATCGTGAAAAAGCCCGGCTTATCATGGCACAAGCAAAGTTAAGACTTAAGATGACGAAGCATTCCATATTCGTTGAGTCACGCAAGAACGTCTCTTTTTACGAAACGGATAAAAAATGGTTAATATTGTATAAGTTATAGATCGAATGATTTAAACTCTTTTAACATCCATGAATAACCTGCACTACCAGGAGAATTTCCGATGCGTTGCTGGCTTTTTAAAAAAAGAGTAGGCTCTTTTCTTGAAGGTCCCTAAGTCGTATTGGTCCGGAGAAATCGCTGGTGGTAATCGATTCCACAAGGAAGTTGTGCGAGGAAAAATACTTCGTGTAAATCGCACAGTGCTGGACCGCTAATCATCCGAATGGTATGGATGGTTTTGCGAGTTTTGTCGCGATGTGCGATGGTGAAATTGAGCGCCTGAAATTAGTCCGAATAATTCCTCTGAGTATTCCCCGTGGTAGATGCGATAGAATACGCATAGAAATACAACATCTATTCACAGCGTCAGTGAGTCGTCAAGTCGTTCAAAAAGAGCTCAATCGCTGCTCATTCGAACCGCTCTGCGCTCGATGCGATCAAATGGCAGGAGCTAGCACTAGAAAACCGCGGCCCAAAGATGGGAATAGTATTTCGTGTGTGGCTGAACCTGCGCCGTGGAAAGTTGCAGGTGGTGCGCCGCCATGAATTATACTCTCTATCTATAAAGCTTGACGTGCTCTGCTGAGCACGTCAAGCTTTTAAAGCCACCAAGCCGAGTGACCACGAAACTATATGTCACTCGATATGTCCTGTATGTATGTATGTATATAATATGGCCTTCCCATAGTTTTAAGAGGGTAATCTAATCAACAGTCAGGGCTAGTACATGTTACTTCAATGATGGACTCATTAAATGTTTTTGTTATAACCCGTAATTCGAACCCGGTACTTAAAAATCAGCTATCACGCTACGACCGGTCTAATGGTCTATTATACCATAATTGATATACGCATATATATAAGCAGTCAGTTTTTTTAATAAACGTGTATTAGCCGATCGACTAATTGCGATTTGGCGAGGTAATTTCTTCGGTAATATACCTAATTTCATTGAAATAAATAAATTAAATAAACAAAATATCTTAGTTATTCGAGATCGATCTTAAATAGTATTCTGACTCAATTGGCGTAAATAATTTACAAAAGCAAGTGATGTACATCGTTTAGAATTAGTTGAATGGATTGGGTTCGTTTGTAACGAAGCACGGCGCCAACGAAAAGTCGATCCCAGATAGGAGCTATTTGCATCTCTAATTTGATATTCGAGGACCTCGGCCGTACTCGTCTCCATTGTTGGCGTTCGCTATCGCCCGTGTATTCAAATGACACCTAATATTATTTCTAGGGAGTTTCATCTGTTCGAATAAAAACAGCTTCGTCTGCCTAAGGATGTGTTTACATAGTACGTGTACCTTTTGTGCTTCTTTAATTAAACAATCACACCAATATATTGTATTCCAAACGACAACTGCTTGGCGGTCTCTAGACATTTATCTTTTAGACTTTAAATAATATATTGTTTTATTTTCGAACTTTCTGTACAGAAAGGCCCGTTAGCTTAGTAGGTTAAGCGCTTAGTCGCGAGTTTGATTCTCGAACGAAGTAATTATTTCAGGCCGTACAAATAAATGTTAGTAAGACTATCAAATAATTGTTTCGGTGAGAAATCTCTAGTGTGTAATAATTTGAAATTTTTGTCGGCGTAATCATCGTCTTGAGCCGCTTAAATTTCTGAGGTCTACGGTTTTCCGTTTAAAACATTAGCGGTCTTACATATAAAAATCGACGTAGTTTTAAAAAACATTTAACGTTTTTCTTTCTCCTATCACTCTAGAAAGGGACAGAAATACATATAGATAATTAATACTTAATAATAAATGATACGATGGATAAGTAAGAACGAGTGAGGTGTGTCAGAATCGTGCCAAATGTAATTCGGTGTTCTCTGCTTACCCTTCTAGGTAAGTGGCATGAGAGTTTATGTTATATAATAATAATAATAATATTCCACAACTATCACACAACGCCATCTAGTCCCATGCTAAGCAGAGCTTGTGTTATGGGTACTAGACAACTGATAAACATACTTATATATTTCTAAATACATAAATATTATA